>VZTB01008671.1:206432-252046 GCA_013397245.1 Thryothorus ludovicianus | reverse complement strand
CTCAGATCCAGTTTTAAAGGTACAAAACTTATTTCTGAGCTAAACAGATGAATGGGGTTACAATTCAACATCAACCCAGGACACCCGCCCAAATCAAACCCAGATGAATAGGCAGGCTTACCCACTGTATCTGTAGGAATACTTGGAATTTTAAAGCAACTTTTCATATTACCTGGAAGAAAAGCCTGAACCTTTGACCACAAGGTCACTCTGGTTTTACATAAATTTTGTTACTGCAAATGAGATAATGAAAGGAAATATGTTAGAGTTTTTAAAGAGGAGATGCACATACACATGGCATGGGGAGATTAAAAACTTGAGCCTGAAGTGTTTATGGATGCTCGTTCTGGTATAATCCTGGAAGTATAAATGTACTGGATTGAGGAGATTTATTCATGAAGTTATTTACAAGCCTTTAAAACATGTTGTAAAATCTCTTGATAAAAGGTTCAAGAGGGGCACATCATTTTCACAGGCTTGAATAGAGATTTATGGATATACATATTCTCCATAATGCACTTCTATCCAGATTTTGATGTCAACTCTTCTATTATACTCATTCTTTCTCCTGAAGTCACAGTTCTGCTCAAGGGTAGGGACAGACTTGGGTATAGTTAGAAACCTATGAAAAGCTTTCACCCTCTGTGCTGTATCTTAATTGTGCTTTCTACAGAGCGGGTCTGAGACAGGAAAATGCTGCGTGACAGGTGTGATGCTCCTGGGAAAACCTGGAGAGGAAAGGTCAGGGATGTTATTGGTAGCACAGATGTAGCCAGCTATAGATGGGGTGGCAGCATCTCAGATGTTGACATCCAGTGGCTCACCAGACATCCTTATTTCTCAAGGCTGTGCAATATGAACAAAATGACAGGCAGAGAAGCTTTGTCTCCTTGAAATTCTGTTCCGTTGTAGTTATTTGTTTTGTAGAGAAGCAAAATACTGGGTTGGTGGACTGTAATTACACAAAATGATGGTAAATAGTCAAACTTTCCAGTGTATCAATTCATCAGCACTCTTTAAAGCTTCATGGGAAATAGTCCCATGTAAATTGTTGGCCGTGTAATTATGGGAGACATTTATCTTTGAAAACGTGGCGATAGTTTCATACAAACCAAAACCTGACTGCATGTATTTTCTTATTTCTATATGTAATTTTGTCAATGTGTTCCTACTTAGTGTGAGTGCACAGCAAAAATTTGGCGATGACGGGTATTGCTTATTTCTATTTGTAGCTACCTTGATAAGGTATTGCACTCCTAATTGAAATTGAATAAAGTAATAGTAAGGGAGGGAAGAGCAAGTCATTATTTCAAGTGATTATTTTGGATTCTGCTAAGCAAAGAGGGTCCTTCTTTCAGGTCAAGTCAGCAAAACTGCTCAGAAATATCCTGGGATAATGCTACCAGTAGAAGTTTTACCTGGAAGAAATTTAATATCTTGGTACAATTTGATACTTACCTTCTGTAGGATAAAATAGCTAATGGGAATAAAAGTCTCAGGAGTACATTGTGCTTACACAAGGGAGCATTTCTGTTAGAAAGTCAAATGAAAGATGCTCAAGTTTTGGTGTTCTTGGACTATATGCTGTTTTCCATCCTTGCAGGAATTGACAGTGAGGCATTGTAAGGCAAGCACTCAAGGAGCTGTTTCCAGGTCTGTGTGAGTGCTGCTTTGCCATTCCTTTGTTGTAAGCACAAGGAAAGCTTAGGAGGGTAGGGCTTGTGGGAGAGCCTTTGTGGGTTTCTATTGCTGTGTGTGCTTCACTCTCAACTCAAGAAGTTGAGAGTGGTTGGCACTTTTCATAAAGTCTGAGTTTTTACTTTCTCAGACTATCTCCTAATGCTTTCCTACATTTACTTTAAAAGCAGTGACATTTCAGTTGGAAAGCTCCTAGGAAAATTTCTCCACAGTCTGTCAAAATATTTTTCTTTGATGTGACACTCTATGTTCCTTTTCTTATTTTTGCTATTACTGCATATAGAACACTAAATTCTTTATCTTCATCTATATATGAGTTTTCAGACTCATACCCTGCCTCTGCTTAGCCATCATTTGCCAAATATGTCCCTGTACTAATGGCTATGAAGCAATATTTTATTTCTCTGTGGGCAGACATGGACCATTAGATCATCCTTGAAGTTCAGAGAATGTTTATGACAGTCTGCCATGCTAGATACAGATCTGTATTGGGTGGACATGCAGTAAGCAATCTCCTATCCCAAAAATACAAAAGATTAAATGGAATATTGTACTAGGAATGCATCTTATTGACAGTCAGTTTAAGTGAATACACTTGGTATTTTACATGCAAAAATTTCCAATTTAAATGTTCTTGGCTTCTTATGAGCACAACTGTTATACCTCATTCTGGGTCCGGGGACAGATGTGATTCTAGTTCTGCGTTTTAGCCTCACACACAGTCTTAGGATTTTCCTACCCTTTTTCTCCTTGTTCTGGTGTTTGCTTAAAGGTAGATGCTAATGATGTCTAGGAGTGGCACTTATGTGGCATGGCTTCATCATGTTTTGAGATATTTATGTTTTAAAAATGAGTCTCTTTCTTCATGGAGTTGGACTTAGAAAAGACCCACTAGGATCATCAAAGTCAGGATATTCTATGATTTAATTGATTAAAACAGGGCTCACAGGCAATTCTTTTGCTATTAAATCTGATCATGTGTTCAAGACACAGGGAAGGCCTGAGATGAGCAGGAAAGGAGAGTGAATGCCCAGTTCACCTTCATGCATTAGCATCTCATGGCCAGGAATCATAAATAGTCAAACAGTATTTTATGCCAAGTCTTAAGATATTTTATGCCAAGTCTTAAGAGCTTGCTAATAAATCCAGCTGGAGACAATACTGGTGCATTGTCCTCACCTGAGAATCTGTTCATAAGTTTCAAGTGACTTAAGTACCTTGTGTGAATACTCGAGTAAAGTGTCTTGTAAAATTCCACTGGTACTTATGTTTAAAAAAAGTAAAAATAAAGTTAATGGCTGTGTTAGTACTCTAAAATTTGGATCCACAAGTAGGTTGAAGAAATGCTGAAAAGAACCTGACAGCTTGGAGAAAAAGAAAAATTTCTCTTGAGCGCTACCTTGCAAACACAAATCAGGAACTCAAAGTTTCATCTAAAATTTGAAATTTAAATTATTCCCTCCTCTCATGTCCAAATTCACATCCAATCATTTATTTATAATAGACAAACCTCACTTGCAAAATAAAGAACTATTTCTGTTAGAGGGTTGAGTTACTGCCACCAAAGCATAACACCTCTGGAATAATCCTAGAAATGGTCTATCATTTTTCTACTTGAAATGAGTTCTGATCCAGAAATTCAGAGGGTCACAGAAAATAATTATCCCATTAGAAAGAATAAACCCTTCAGAAAAAGCCCTTGACTACCATGAAAAAGTCGATTAAAAACAGCAGTGCTTCCATAAAAAGAGTCAGAACACATGTTACAAGTTTCCACTGAAATGGGAATGCTCTTTCAAGTGCTGTTGGCTTTTGTGGGGAGGAGAGCCATGAAGTCTTCTGGGAGCATTTGCTTTCCTTCACTCATCTTCTGTGTGATGTTTGAAATGTTCACTCAGACACTGAAAACCTCTCCATTCTGTCTCTGAAAACACATGGTTTTCTTCTCAGTTCTGGGCAGTGCACTTCAAAACGGATCAGGGCAGCATTCGAAAGCACAAGATGTGTGGTGACAGGGCTGAAAGCATTCTGCCTTTCACTGCTCACAGGCAGTAAGCAGACTACTGTTGTTTTAGTCTTGATCCTCATTCTCTCTTTACCATGGGAATTGCTTGGAAACACTTATTTACCAAGTGAAATGCAAGAGCCATCTCGTTAACAGCTGTATGTCTTGATGGACCTGCGGGTCACTCAGCAGAAATAAAACAGGTAGTATTCTGCAGTGACTGAAAAAGGGTGGGTGGATAATCACAGCTTAATAGCTACAAAAATTGCATAGAGTTTATTTAAGATTCTTTCTGAAATCCTGGAAATAAAAGCTTTATACCCAGTCCTTCGAGGAATTTCGCATTTTATCTCAGTACAGTTATTTTTTATTGAACTCAAAACAAGCACCTAAAAATAGCCAGCCAACCATTTTCGTGATGGTGTGCTGAATCCATTCTGGGTGCAAAAGTATTTTTAAGAAACTACTGTGACTTAATATTACCAGAGTCTGAGATTAAACCTGAAGAAATCCAACCATTTTGTGAAACTCATAGCATCAACCAACCAACCAAAAAAATTCTAACCTCAAAATGAAAGAAGTCATTACATTTTATGGTAGAACTTTCCCATTATCTCCTTCTGTTTGAGCTAGGGGGAAGAAATAAAATAATAGTGGAGTGGAGGGAGAAATCAGTAGGACTAATTCATACTTTTACATAGAAAACTTAAAATGAGAGAGGAAGAGGCAATATATTATTGGAATAAGGAAAACATCTTGTCACAAAATTTGAAATAAGGACTAAAAGCGCTCAGCTTGGTAGATTGGATGCACAGCTGTACGTGGCCAGGCTGTTTTACCTCATGTTTTCTGTATTGATAATAAATACACGCAGAAAATAAATTTATTTGCTTTGACATCCGGGAGAGGAATCTTTAATTCGTAACTTCTGTGTACGTACACAGAAGGGTTCAAAGAGAGGTGGCAGGTAAAAATCCTTGAGTTGAGTCTGACTCAACACCACACAGGCTGGATGGGTCTAATGGTGTTTTTTGAGTGAGCTGGTACCTTGTGTGGTGCATTCCAGTACTCCAGGCCACTGCAGCATTTCAGCTGTGCTGAGAGGGCCTGAAGAGTGCAAAGAGCTGCCTCAGAACATCAGGTTCTCACTCCTGGGCTAAACCCACAGCTCGCAGGCAGTGTGCTTGTTTAAAGAAAATATTGTTTCCTCCCCACACTGCACCACTTCTGTAACTTCAAGGAACATCTTACCAGTATCTGAAGTGGAGCCTGGCTATTTTTATTTATGTAAAGCAAGAGTGACTGCTGGGAATGCTCAAGATGATATGTGCCCTAACAAAGGAATGCATTTGACCTGAATGTGGACTGCAACATGAGGCACAGTATTTATGGCAGACGATTTCTTCTGCTTTTGATGTTATGTCCTCTTGTTGAAAATACGTCTAGCACAATCAGTGGGATGCCCAGTGTGACATTGGGGTTTCTTGAAGCTTCTGCAAGCCACAACTCTCCTTATCAGCATCTGGGGGCACAGGCTTGTCAGCATATGTAAATGTCCCGCAGGTATGATTTTAAAGCCAAACAGCACGGAAACTTTGCATTGCTTCAGAGGTCACTGGATATTTTCAGAAATACCAAGTCTGAACAAAGAGATCTGCATTCCTTCACAAGTTTGATTCTTTCTGAGTTAATGTACAGGAGTGATTGGTGTGGTGAGTTAGCTGGAGTTCTTCACGTTAAAACATTAATCAGCTATCTTCACATGGACTATTTCTGAAATAATTTTTAATTTTTTTTCACATACATGGGTTGTCTGCACGTGTTAAGGACATTTAATAAGGCAGGTTAATTACAGGGAGAATACAATTTGGCACTACATCTTAATTTTTGCCAACTTCATCAGGGTAGAGAACTTGGTGTTAGAGAAACAAAGAGGTAGAAGATAAAAGTACACATCTAATGCAAAGAATAGCCAATGTCTTTTATGTTTCTGTCTTTATTTTTGATCTAAATTTGGAAGAAAAACAAGTTACTGTGACTGTAAATGAAAAGCACGTGAGGTCCTTTGTTTTTTCAATGCATGGCTTGCAGCCCGCAGAACACGCAAAATTGGAGTAAATATTTGAAAACAATAGTTCAGGTATTGGCCCTAAAGTAGAGCTCTGCTGTTAAGATATGTTGCATGTTGTGGTGTTATGTCCACTCAGTGCCAGAGAAATTGGGTGTTCAAATGAAGTTTGAATTGAACTTTGAAGACTAATTAGGAAATTGTGAGATGTGAAAATGCCCTCAGCCTGGTGCTCATCCTGAGCGCAGTAAACTTCCTTGGGCAGGGCTGGCTAGTCAGGGTGTTGTGTAAGTTAGGTCTCCAGTAATTTCTACATTAAAATGGATGTTACCATGCCATGCATGGAATTGAACTCTGGATCTAAATGAACCTTCATTCAGGCTAGGTTCTGGAATGAGTGGTTTCAGTCCATTTTCTGAGACAGAGATGCTTGCTTTTTCTTGACTTCTGAGTAAATATATGCATCTGTATATACTTAGCCCACTTTACAAGTTCTTTTCGCATTTGCTTAACACTTTTCCTGTCCTGTAGTTTGTCTGAAATTTGTTTCTTGAGTATTATTTTGGATTGTGAAATATAATTCATTTACTACTTTTATTTTTTCTTTTAGAAGATGCACTACTGGAGTATTAATACTGCCAAGTTATTTCCACTTCCCAATAAAACTAACAGAATTAAACTGTTATTTTGTGTATTTGGGAATGTTCCTATTGAGATAGCATAGCCACATCTTAATGGGGAAAGTTCCAGTCACAACTTGCAATTGCTATGAACTCCTCTTTAGTATCAGTTACACTGGCATTTATCCTGATCTTTGGTGAACACCTCTGTTCAAAGCTGGAGCTTAAGGATGAATTTGTATGGCCTAGTTACTACAGCTGGATATTAAAGCAAGCTTATCTTCTGATATCTCTGCTCTTCCATTGCATACAGAATGTGCTATGGCAGACTCCTGTGCATAATGCAGGATTCTTCTCTTAACAGTAAATTTGCTGTGCTCAAAGTGGTTTTAATTAGCTCAGCACGTGTGAAGAGGCTCGCAGTGAATTAGACTTCATTCTCCTCTTGCATAAGCTGTCCTTGTTGTGTATCTCTTATTCATGTTAAACCCTTCAAAGGTGCCTTCCCTGAGCCACAAGCTGTGATGTGAGATTATTAAAGGGACTTCCCTTGATCCTGGCTTCTGGTCTTTGGGGGGGAGAAACAGCCAGTGGATCAAAGGGAGGTGTTAAACCATAATATGTTCTGGCAGAAAGATCTATAGCCAAGTGGAGACAAGCTGTACTGCTATTGATACAACATGCAGCTATTTCAATAATCCATTCAGGATAGCTCCTGTTACTGCAACATGGAGCTGGGAACAGGTTTTCTTCTGGTCTCCACATTAGTGTTATAATTTCTGTAAGCACTGTGCGAGAGGATGTAGAATTGATCAGAGCAGTAGATAAATTAGACAAAGGGGAAAGTTCAAGCAGATAATTAAGGTCTTACCAAAACCTAGTAGCAAAACTAATCAAATTCAGTGCATGTGTGCAGCTAGGAATGAGTTTAAGTAGCTGGATCCTAAGGCAGTTAAGGTGTTGGTGCAAAACAATAACCATTTAGCAGAATGAAAACTGAGACTTAATGAAGTTAAACGATTTCCTTGAGGCTGTGCAGTGAAGTCAGTAGTTTTCAAGAAAACTGGGAACACTAGCTTGTAAAACTTTATTCTGTCCGCTAGGCCACCAGAGTAGAGATGTCGCTTCTAGGAAGAGCAGGATTTGGTTTAAATATCGCTCAACTAATAGTGAAAATTGGTTGAAGAGTGGCAGATGTGAACGGATTTGCTCTTTGTGCCTTTGCTCTAAGCTTAGCAATATTTTAAGTTTATTGTAATTTAGTAGCATAGAAAATTGTTGAAATATCCCCAAGTACTTTGGGAACTGTAACTCCAAAACATAGGTGATCTTTTTTGTGCCCTGCCTTGTACATTACTGAGCCATGCACAGAATGAAACTCTGCCAAATGGTGATCCATAGCCCAGACTAATCTCTGTAGAGCAGATGGGAGTTTGACAGGGGAAGAGACAAGCTGATAGATTTTCCTCAAATAAGAGTCACACAGTATGTTTCCAGTGCCAAGCTGGATTTGACATTTAATTAAAAATTTACCTCTGAAAAAAAAGAGAGAGCAAAAAAAACCCACCTCCACAGCCCCCAAAAGCAACCTTTCACACACGTGCCCTGGTACAGGTAGAGAATCTGTTTGGTCTGATTTAAACCAGAACCCTCAGTGCCCAGAAAGCCATCACTGGGGAGAGGGCAACCACTGAGAGACTGTGGGGAATAGAGTCAGCATTAAGGATGTGTTTTGGCTGGTCTGTGACCAAACTTGGCTTGAAGATACAGTGGCATGTAATAAGTGAAATTATTTATTACAAATAGTCAGCCTGAGCTACTGTAGTTAGAATATAGTATGGATGGTATATATTCTGATAGATTTGAGTACAATTTTGTGTCTTTTTTTTGTGCGTTTGTGAAGTCAAGGATATTGGAGCTATAAAAAGCTTGGTACTGTTGCAGGAAGTACTTGTAGTCAGGAAGATCTTTCCTGCATTTCAGTTTTCTTTTCAGGATCACCCCATGGTGCAAACCAAAGGCACCCATGGCTGGCTCTTATATCCTTTTGATTCCCCACAGATTTTCAGAGTATGTTCTTGTCCATGAGATGGTCCTGTGTTGCTCTCAGGTGTCCCCTGTTGCTGTTCTCTTTCTTGGCAGCAGCAGCTACTGGCACTCTCTTCCTTTCAGGAAACTTCTCACACTCCAGGGGAGAAAGAAACACAGGAATGAGTATTAGAAAAGACATGAGATTGTGAGGAGAGTGCCCTGAATTCTCCCTGTGAAAACACACTGGTTTTGCTCAGCCTCTTATATGTTGCCTGCTTAGGTGGAGAACTTGAAGGTGGTGAACCCAATGATGGCTGTAGGAAAAAGGAACACAAGAAGTCTGAATTGTTCCCTTTGCAGTTTGGCCTGGCTTATGATAATAATTTGCAGGTTTTGTTCTGTTTTCTGAGGGTCAGATTCTGTGTCAAAATACTCATGGTTGGGGAGGGTGGAAGAAACAAAACACAAAGATCCTCGATGTTTCTAAGGGAGTCCACACATAAATATATTATGAATTTTATTCTTTCTATGTGTACTTCATGCTTACTGTTCTGCAAAGGAAAAGTGATTTGTTCATTTTCTAAAGTGTTTTTCAATGTGTCTGATAGATACAGATGACAAGAGAAACTTTCAAGCTCTGACTTAGAGGGATTTTGTTGTTCATTTTTGTAGTAATTCCTGCAACTCCTCACCATAGTAAGTTTAATAAAAGACGAGTATATAATTTATTATTACAGTGGTAATGTGAACTGAAGTCCTATGCTAATTGCTTTAGTCTGGGTTGGAATGTAGAACCAGTTCTATTTCATCAAGGGATTTAATAACTTTGAGTAAGGTTTTTAAAGGGAATGAGGTAGGTGCTTAATAATGCTGAGATTTTGTAAAGTGCTCAACAAAAGCTGCATCATTATTTCCTAATGGAAATATCTGGAATTATTTAACTGATATTTTTGATGGCTTCTTAAAATCATAGTAGCTGTTTACTGCTACTTTTAGACATGAGGTTCTTTCAGATTTTGTCTGTGTGGCACATACCTGTCGCTCAGGGATGCATTTAAAGTGTGTCTGGGGTTCCTACTGACTTGGGAGGTCTGAGCAGTTGAGCTCTCGGGCATCTCTGAGCACAAGGTCAGTGTTCCTCCAGCCAGAGCAGAGTGGGGTTTGCTGGAGGGATGGCTGAGTCCTGCAGGGCTGGGATAGTCTCTCTACAGAGTGCAGAGGGATCCTGGGCCAGTGATGGGAGGGCAAACTGCTCCCAGCACTGCCTGATCCCAGTGGTCAGGTGGGGGACTCACGATCAGTCCCAGCATCTTCTCTTCCTCTTGTGTGTTGCACACAGCTCCTGAGTTCAGGGCCCTGGGATCTGCCCTGGGGACAGCAGTCCCAAAATGCACTCAGCCTGAACAATGCTCCAAGGAATCGGAATCCTTCCCTGGTGTTCTTTCCCTGGCTGCTTTCAACAGTCTTTGGAGTCCTGCCCAACTTAGGCTCTCCTGGAAACAAGTTACGCTTTTATTATTTGAGATAGCAATTTCATAAATAAGTACCAGATCTCAGCCATTTTGGTAATTATCTTAGTAGAAAGAAGCCTTTGGAACTATTGTTTCCACTTCCATTTAATCCAGGATGATACCATTTCATGCTGAGGAGGATTACTGCTGCTTCTGGCTTTGTTGTCTTAAAACACTAGCTGTGTTTACACTTAAAAAAACAACCAGTAGCAGCAATAGCTACTAAAAATCTGCCATTTCTCTGGAGAGTCAAGATGAAGCCTTAATATAATGTGCTGACATTTGTTCTGCTCACACAGAACATTTAAGTCTCATTGGCAATATAGCATTAACTTTTTACAAGGTTTTTGACAAGAGCCAGTTAAGGCAGATTTTACAGACAATTTTTTTTCTCATTTTATTGAGTATTGAATTTAATCCCTGTGGAACTTTAATAATTTTGGCTACAGAAGGAAAAGATACTTGTATCCATGTGAAGGATAGATTGTCTACAGTTCAGTGAGTCTTAAATTTATTAAGAGTTGAAATATTTTATAATGTTAGTAAAATTATATGGAAACATTATTTATTGATGTAGGGTCAGAGACTGTGAACATATTGCTAGATGTTAGGTGTACAAGAATATCACAGCCTGTGTCCAAAGCATGTATGTACTTTTATATATATATATAGATATAGATATATCAACAAGAACTTGAATTGCTTTTAAGGAAAACAGTTTTCTGATAGTCTGAAAATTGCATCAAATGCATTGGTGGAATCTTTCCTGTGAAATAATTCAGGCAGTTTTGTGTTCATCAATGCCCCTTGGTGTGATAGCAGTAGTTGAATCAGTGCTGGTCTATAGTCAAAGCTCTTCAGTGGCCTGGGTGACCATGTATCACAGCAGGACAACACCAGGAAGGAAATGTCTACAGCTGAAAAAGCATAGCTTCATTATATTTTGTCCAGTGCTTATATTCTTCATGAATTAGTTGAAATAAGTTCCTTTCATCCAAGCTTGTATGAGACTTTAATTGGTAGCTTTATTTGTAAAGGATTGAGAGGTTTGGGGGTTTTTTTAATCTATCCAAAAGACCATAGCAAGGAAGAGTTCACAAAGGACCTTGAACACTCATATCAAAGACAGCAAGTCATTATCACTAAAAATAAAAATGAAAAGTAATACTGAAGTCATAAATAAAATCAGAACTGTCCTAAAATTCAGCAATAACCTCTCTCTCTTTGGACGCATGCTGTAAAGAATTGAAATTATACAGTTCAGAGCATTTCTCTTATCTAAGCAGTAAGTAGGAAAAGTACATCTTCCCAAAACCAAATGATGCTTGGATAATTGACAGCATTAGTGCAACCTCATGTAAATAGAAGATGAAAGGTGAGAAGAAGGAAGCAAATACCAGAATTTTTATGACTTTATCACTTCTCCTCGGGAACCTGGAGATATAACACCCATAAAACATTACAGACACCAAGAGTTCTAATGAACACTCATATAGCATCATAAAGAGTTGACATTTGCATTAAAGGGGACTTTATCTGTTGCATAATTGTACCTCAGCTAATATAGAAAGCTGAACATATGAGCTGCCAGCCTGACTCACTGTATCAGAGGGAGGTTATACTGCAGGAACCCAATAATCGTGCCACGGTTGTGTTCTAATGGTGCCAGGAGGTGGATCTGGCAGCAGCAGCTGCTGAGATGGTGCAGCCTGGGGAGCTTGGCTTACAGTACACTCTAGAGCTGTTCATCATCTACAAGGAAGAGCAAAAGAGGAGCAAAACAACTTAATAAGTGACAATAATCAGTGTCTTCAAGGCAGTAATATAAAAATAATTACCTATTTACCAGCTAGCTTTACATGACAGTCACAAATTGAAGAGCAAATGATTAATTCTCCTCTGGAGCCGTGATGTGTATTGTGCAGTTACAGTAATGCTGGAATTGCTGCTCCTGGTTTTTCTGTTCTGGAAGAAAGCTATTCTTCTTTGCATGTAGAGATGGCATCAGTGGTGCCATGGGATCATGCACCTCAGCAAACTGCTCTGACAGCCCCAAAATGTGAGACCATGCAATTGGCTTGAGTCAGTGATGTGCAGGAACTGGGCATTACTCACAATTCTGCCTACAGAAATGTCAGGGAGCCTCAGATACAGCACCATTTTTCTCACTATAGAGTTGACAGCATCTGTGGCATCTGCTGAGCAACACTGCCCATTCTGTGCACTTAGAACTAGCACTTAAATATTAATTTTTAACAAGGCAATAATTTGTGTCTGTCCGTAGCTGCAGCTGACCTAGAGTGTAGCAGCAAATGGACTCCCTGGCGTGAAGGAGCACACTTGTTTTGTGCTTGTCTTCCTAGGGCTGTCTACTTGTGTCCAGGTCATCTTTAAGATCTTGTTTTACTTAATGCAAGTCTTTCTCAGACTTGTCCTTATCTCTTCTCAAAATACATTGGTGATCTTGCCAATGCATTCCAGACTGTTAATCAGATTTCCTCTACTGTGACCTTGCTGTCTGCTTTTCTGAAGGAAAAGCACCAAAGATTGTTCTTCAGTCAGTTCCTTTGCTGCTTCCTCTGTCTTTGGGCCCTTCTCCTTTTCTTCTTCTCTTCCCTGTGCATTTCTGCACCTGTGTGAACTGATCAGTGAGTCTTTGCATTTGGAGCTTGCAACATCACATGAGATTTCAGAATGGAGAAAATTTTGCTGCCTCCTAAAATTTTTACTGGGCTGTTGTTTAAAGTAAAAAAATCATTCTTTGAATTTATCTGTTTCATCTTCCAGTATCTGCAATTACATCCTTGTGGGTTTTTTCCATTTTATTTTGCAAAGTATATGTTTTGCTTTACTGTGGGGATCTGGGCTGAACCTCACAAAGTTCAGGTTTGCTGTGAGCGAAAACTGAAAAGGGATTTGCAAAACAGCTTTGCTCTGAAAGCATTCTCACTTTGTTTTGATTTCTCAAAGAACCATTTATTTAAATAAGCAATATTCAAATCCTAGTATGTCTCTTTATTTTAATATTAAATGGGCTCACTCACAGAATTTCCATTTTCCATGTCACAGTTTCTTGACATGTGCTAAGCCCCCTCCCCAAAGGGACAATTCCTTTAATGTTATGGGAGATGTGAAAACCAACAGCAAGCTTCTCTTCTCAGGGCTACTACAAGATGTTTTGAGGGTATTTAGTTGTTTTCAAAAATTTGTCTTTGTGCTTGCCAAACATTAAGTTTCTGTGGGAAGAAAAAAAGTGGAAAATTCATTGACTCTTCATCTCATCTTTATATGCCTTTATTTTTAATACATTTTTTAGAACGGAAGCTTACATGTGGGTGAGAAACCCAGCCTTACAAGCCAACGAGTACCTGTAAAATTGGGAAAGTGAGAAAATTCCTTTGCGTTTTGCTGAATGTTTGGATTGTGCCTGCTCCCATGCGGTGGTAGCAGTGAGCAGCAGCTGCCTGTTAACCACCACTATGGAGCTGTAATTCACATTTTACTCAAGGCTGCAATAAAGCTGACTGAAATCCTCACACAACACCTTGCAGTTGGATGTATGGGGAAGACATAAAGAGATGATAATCCAAAATCTTTCTAAGCATTGCCATCTGAACTGTTCTTTTCAACTGAAACTGTATGAATGTAAACTGTGCCAAGAATCCAAGCACTACAAACAGCAGTTGTGATGTATGTTAGTTTAATTGTTTAATTCCATTAATAATACAGATATGTGGCCCTGAAAGGTTTTCTTATTTCAATTCCCTGTCATAATTTTTAGAAAGTTGGGGTTGTTTTTTTTAATCCGTTTCCCTCCCCTTTTTTATTTAACCTTTTCTATATTCCAGGAAGCATTTACTATCTGGAATATGTATAGTATAATAGGGAAAGGAAGAAGAGGTGAAGAGACAGTATCTCTTTGCAAGTTCAATAACTCCTACTGTTATTGCTTCCTTGGAATACCTCTATGGGTTTCACTGTGCTTGGGATTTTAGTGCTTTGGATTACTGTTGTTAGAAAAAAGAAGGATCAGAGTTCTTTGTAGTCTTATCAGCAGGTGACCGAGCTGGGATGGGAGCTGGTCTTGTAAGCTCCAGGAGAGATCTGCCTTGTGATATCCTCACAGCAGGAAAAAGAAGCATTGGAAGTTTAAAGTTTTGTTCTATTTGTGAACTTCTCTGGGTTGTTTTCAAATAATTTTGAAAGAGATTCTGTACCAAATGCTTTGAAAACACAGGAACAGCAAAAAGATATTCTTTCCCTGTGGTCTTGTTCCTTTGCAGAAATAATGTTTGAAACTTGCTGTTCTCACATCCTGAAAGGGCTTGATAAGTATCACATTGGGGCGACTTTTTGTGTTGGGTTGGAGAAATGGCAGAATCCAGGCAAAGGACAGGATCCACCTCCAGTACTGCTGGCTGCCATGTGAGGATGGACCTTCATTGGTAGGACACTGCTGTCACTGTTTGTACCCCAATAAAGCTGATGATAACAAAGGGGCTTTAACATTTTAGCTATCAAGGTGCACATTATAATTGAGCATTGGGAAGCTTCACTCTTTCCACTTGTCCTGAAGGACATCCAGGTCGATGATGTTTGGTTTTTTTTAATTATGTTCTTCTTTGAGTAACATTGGAGACCCAAATCTACCTTTGCTGCTACTTGTTTCACGCTATTTTGAGGATAAATTGAGTAACCATGTATTTGCTAGATTATATCTCTGTTGGAGTTCAGTTAATCACTGAAGAGCCTCTGACTTGTGTTGTCTTCATAACACACTCACAAAAGAGCTTCGCAGTTTTTTTGTAGTGCTGTCTGAAGGACATGGAAATGGTTTTGGGTTTTTTTTTTGACCTGGCAGAAAAAGTATCTGTTTGAGTATAGTTCAAATACAACAGGACCTGAATTTGGCTTTCTTTTTTTCTTTACTTTTTGTTTTTTGCCAGTAGCGTAAGAAATAAGACTTCATATTTATGGCTGTATTCTCTTCTGAAATAAAATGAAAATAAGTATTTTCTGCCTCATATCCCATAGTTTACTGCATAACCTCTGAGGTGTTTCAGCTTCAGATGATGTGCTTCTTAAAGAAGAATTTGTTGTTAAGTCTCTAACATTCCAGAGATATTTTCCAGACATTGACTCAGAGGATGATGCATCATCTAATGTGTAAAACCTTGAAAATGAAAATCCAGCTCTGATGGCAAAGTTCTGTGGCTGTCATTGGTCCACTCTACATCTCTTAAGAGTTGTTTCCAGACAGCTTGTCCAGATCTTTGCTCAGGCTTTCCAACCACTGAGATCTGGGTAAATTGCTAAAAAGAGAGCAATTAAGAAAACATTAAATGGAAGATAATAACTCTCATATAGCCTTTGTCTCCCTGTGCAGACATTGCGGGCAGGGTTTGTAGTCTGTTTCCTCCCAGTGAAAAAAACACAAAACCCCAAACTAAAACCTAGGGACTTTTCTGCCTAAAAGATAGTTTTAGTTGCTTGTAATTCTACAAGCAACAAGTCAGTTGATTTTTAATTTTTTGCTTTTAAGCTTTAATTGAAGTCTTTGTCTTTCTTGGCCCCTTACCCTTATGCCTGGTGCTGAGGTTGAGTGATTCAGCTGGTATCATGAAAGATACTCTGGTATCTTTCTTGATACCAGCTGTGTAACAGGAATTAGTATCAAATCTTTTCAGAGAACAGAGGTGCTAAAATCCTTATTAAGCTAACCCATTCTTGTTGGAGGAGAGTAGAATAAGTAATAATTTCCAACTCTGCTCAGTTTTAGACACAAACTGAGCAGTGTTAGTTGATTTCAGAAATTTGCTGTGCACCATCTTTTTTCGCCAATTAAAACATAGGAAACAAACTGAGTCATGGTCATGAAAATACACAACTTGATGGTTCTCTTTTCATTTCTTTTCATATTTTCCCTTAACATGATTTAAAATAAAAATCATGAGGCTGGTGTCTAATACTTACTGTGTTGTGACTCTGAAGTAACTGCATTTGTATCAAGGCAGTTTTACTGAACATGGATAATATGGGAGATTAAAGTCTGACTCTAGGCCCAGTATGGGAGGTTGATTCTTATTTTGTTTCTTGTTCAGGAAAGTTGGGAAGGAAATGGAAGTTTGCATTCAAAGAGTGTAACCTCCCCAAGCCCTCCATTAGCACTACAAGAAGCTCTCATCTCTGTGGTTGACCTGTAACAGTCTGGAAGGGTTTGCAGCTCTGATTGTTGTGGCTCATTAATGCGAGTTTGATTTTGCCCAGAGATAAAGCAGGGAACATAACCCAGGAATGCTGGCAGCTAAGCAGGGAGACCGCTAGAGAGACTGCAAAACTGCTTCAATCCTTTTTTCTTTCCTTAGGTGAAAATGTGCTTCTCTAAGAAATCAAGCTGACAGCACTAAGAGAAGTCACACATGCGGCTGTTTTTGTACAATGGGTAATGGTTTCTAGAGGTCAGATGCATTTGTGAGTAGAAAAGAACAGCTTTGTTCTTAGCTCTACTGGTGAAAAATACGGGCTTGATCTATCTAATCGAAACAGATTTCATTTATATCAGGTTAGCTCAGGTACTCTGTCTGTCTGAGAAATTCCCTGGAATTGTCAGCCTGCTTTTCATTAACTGTAAGCATTTTTGTCTGCTAACTTGACCATTTGACTAGAGGTAAAAGCTGTTCAGTTATAGTTATTTCTACAGCCAATGAGGATTTGAACTGCCCTGTGACCATCTCTAGCCACAACAGACCTAAGGAGACAAAAATAAGTAGCTTATGTAGACACAGGTGGCTAAATGCAGATGGGATGGCTCCTGTATGCTTTAAAGTCCTGGTGAATGAATAAGCCAGACACAAAAATATGTGTGTAAGAGATCTGATGAGGCAGATGAGGAAGGGAGCTGCAGATGACTTCAATTCTTGTTTTTGTCCACACTTGTGCCAGTTAGTGGGTTGGACAGCTTCAAAGTCCTGGCTTGTGTCTTCAAGATCCCAGTGCTTATAAGGCCAAACACTAGGCTTCGTTGTCCTTGTCTGTAAATTAGTGACAAATGAGTCTTTTCCTTGGTGTCTTTTGCTCTTTGAAAAACGTCACCTGTGTTTTATCTGTGGCACTTGGTGCTAGTATAGTCAGTCATGATTTCACATCACATTTTGTGAACTGAAATTATAGAGAGGACAGCCTCAAATCTCTGTTGATGAGCAAATTACTTCTGAGGTACACCATTGGCAAGGCCAGATTTTTCCCAGATACTGCACTGCTTATTTATTCAGAGTGGAGAAAAAGTTTTGCATGTTGCCTAAGGCAGCCTACACACCAAGTATATGATGTAACCCATTCATGAGAGCCAGCAGCTCTGAATTCTGTAGCTTTGACTAATTATTCAATCTGTGTCATTGTGAATAGACTATTTCTGTTGAGGTGAGAAATACAAACAGCTTTCAGGGTAGAATTTTTGTTGGCTTCATAGGAAGTTGCGTGACTAAACACTAATTGAGGCTCTGAGGTTTAGTGCTTATTTCCCAACAAACTCCTTTTGAAATTTCAGCTTTGGAATTTAAAGCTTCTGTGCTGATTTGAAAAGCTCATCTGCATTTGTAATGCAGAAAAGTATGGGGGTTTTTACTTTCAAATTAATACTTTTCAGCTTCTGGCTACTCATCATAATTTCCTCTATACAGGGCTTGTGCTCTCAATGGAAAAGTGATATTTGACAGAAACTTTGTCTTTATGTCCAGACTGCTGCCTGAAAAGTAAAAAGTGAATCTGACTTTGTTCTGACCAGCCTCTGGGCTGGTCAATTCACTCTTACAAGGCAACTGAGCTACCTCAGGGCCAAGCCAGATGAAAGAGCTGGGCTGCAGTTTAGGTGCACCCAGATTACAGGGCTGGGGCTTTCTTTGCTACTTCAGGACCAAAACATTGATAACAGAAATGGCTATGCACAGTCTTGGCTCTGATCCTTGAAAACTGGCATTCAGGATCGTTCAAAATGGCAGCAATGACAAAGAGGAATAGACAAACACAGACCTAAGTCTGTTTCTGCTTTTGCCAGCAGATACCTAAGAGATAGGAATTAGTAATCCATCATTTTATTCAAGACTTTTTTAAAAATCAACCTGAAGTGATAGAAACTGGTGTGGATAAACTGGAAGTTCTCAGTACTTTTGCTGTGGAAGTGGGATGATGTTGTGCTTTAAAGAGTCAGAAAGAGGGGAGATGATTGTGAAGCTACGCAGATGCTGCAAAAAGTGTCCTTTGGTTTCTTGCTGTGTGGTATTTGTCTCTGCTATTCCTTCTTGATAGGGTAGACCTAAAACTTGTAGAAAAACACATTTTTGATGTGACTACATAAAATCACACCAGATTCATGGAATTCATGAGGCTTTAGAGAACGGTTTGGAAGAGACCTTAAAGATCATCTCATTGTACTCCCTGCCCTGGAAAGGGATTCTTTCCTCTAGACCAGTGGTGCTCAGAGCCACATCCAACCTTCCCTTGGCCATTTCCAGGGATGGGGCAGCCACAGCTTCTCTGGGCAACCTGTGCCAGGGCCTCTCCAGCTTCACAGGGAACAATTTCTTACTAATATCTAATCTAACACTTGCCTCTCTGTCAGTTTGAAGTCATTCCCCATGGTCCAGTGACTACATTTCACTTCTGTTGGCAGAACCATAAGTTACATGAAGAGGTATTTTCCATATTCTAATATTGCCTTGTATTTCTCATATAACTTCTGAAAGTATTGAGGAAGAATATAAACAGGAAAGAGAATACTGGCTGTACTCTGAAAAGCAGGAGAAATTAATATTTTTTTTTCTTTCTGAAGTGAAGGCATATAATTTTGTAGAGCAAAAGCTGCTGAACCAGGTTTATTTTTATTATGTATTTATCTTCTGATATCTTAAAACTTCCTAGGAAAATGTCACTTTATCAAATTCAATTATGCAACCTTCAGACTTACCAAAACCTTACACTTTTCAACTTCCCACATGCTTTCTATATTTAAGAAGAGCCTTTTCTGCAGTAACTAGCCTTGACTGAGATAATTGGGAAAGCAGTTTGCTTTCTTCCTACTGCCCTAATCTATGCTTTTTTACTTTTTAAACTTGTTCCTCACTCCAAGACAGAACACCTCCATCATGGGAATATTTTAGTGGTCACAAGAGTTTCCTGCATGAGCAATTGTTGAGGAGTGTTTTGAGTCTCATCTGCAATTCATTGCAATTCCAGTGCCAGGTTGGTTTTAATGGCTTATTTTAAGACACATCAACAGCAGTGATGAATATGAGGAGATGTCTCAGCAGATCCTGTTTTCATTTGTAAGGGTTTTACACAGCTCTTTTATTTTTCACTGTTTTATACTTGATTTAGTCAATTTGTCTCACAGCACGAGGCTTTTAGTCAGGTAGTAACTGTGTGCAGGGAGGGGTTTGGCATTGTGAGAAGCACAATGTGTGACTAATAATGACATGGTGTGGCACTTGCTGGAGGTGTTTGGACAGGGTTAGGGACTCCCAGCTTTTGTGCTTTGTGAGTCAAATGGGATGGCACTTTGTCAAAGGGTTTGATCTAAAATGCCTACATGTTGCTGCTTTGCTGGGAGCAATGGTTTTTCAGCATCATGTCAGTTACAAGGAAAGGTTTTACTTGGTTTTGTTCCCAGAAAAGATAATAAAGTTATAACTAATTGATAGTTTTACACTTAAACATGGACTTTGGCAAGTAATTTTTCCTTTTCCCTTCAGAAGGGGTCATTGCTATCAGTAGGATTGAAGGATTGGACATGCCATCAATGTTGTCTGTTAGGACTGCTTCAATAGCTCCACAAGAAAATACTGCTGCAGATGTAGGGGCTTTCCATTTATATCTTTCCATATTAAAAATATATCTTTGTGTTTTATTTTTCACATACTACTTCTATGTACATTTGGACCAGTGTATTTCAGCACAGTACCTCCTAGACTATTTGGGGAATTTTGAAGTAAATGGATTTTTTCATTCTTTGAGGTGAAGGGAATTAATAAACAACTGCCTTTATCCAATAAAATCCTGTCAGGAAATCTGAGCTAGGGTTAGCTGGTATTTAGAACTGAACTGTCATTAAATCATTCATTCGTGTATTGAAGTGCACTGTAGAATGTTATATATCTGACATTGCCTGTTCCTCCTTTGAAGACACAGGTGGACAAAGGCCTTTACAAAACATCACAAGGCTGTAAAAAGATCACGGCAGTGGAGAGACCAAGGTGGCAATGGCTGGAAACAACAAAGGCATCTTTAACTTTTGCTTCCTTTGGTCCTCCCAGCAGCTCTAATGCTGTGCTGGGAAGGAGGGTCATAGCCAGGCAGCTCAGTGGCTGTAGAGTCTCACCTTAACATAAAATGAATAGGTTAAGAAGGATATATATTAATCCTTTCCTTCTCCAGAGGTTGTTAATAACTCTGTGGTGACAAAAAAAGCCCAGAATTCTGGTGTCAGACCAGACTTCACACCTGGGTGCTTTTCATACAATAACTGGTGAACATGAAGTGTGCTGTCAGTTCTTAGGAGCAGGGCCCAGCTGAGCTCTACTTCAGATCTCCTCTCCATCGAGTTACTTGCTGGAATTACTGGGCTGTGATGTCAAGCTTACCATTCTCACATATTGCTTCAGTTAAGGGGTCCTTTTAAATAGAGATCCAGAAAAGCCTTTCTTGCCGCAGAGGAATGGACAGTGTCTCCCTGAGGCCAAGACAATTTACATTTGTGTGGGTGAAGCCATCAGTTAGGACTTCCTACTTCCAGTGTTTTTGTATCAAAGAACAGTATGACTTTTCTGCATGCCCTACAGATGCTTTATGCACTGTGGAAAGGGAGTGCTCAGGGGCTGTGCTTTTTATTTGGGTGTGTTTTCTGCAAGTGTGAAGGATATCTGCATGTTTGATTGGACTTAGAGGAAGACAAGCAGGCAGGCATCTGTTTTGATCTTCCATCAGACTACTCGGCTCTATGAAGATGGAATCAATTCTAGGTATGGCATGGAAATTATAAATTTAGTCACAAATGCGAGAGCACTTAGGGACTGCTAAAAAAATTCACCTGTAGAAGCCTGATGATGGTTGGAGATTTACCTGCTGGGATATTGATGCCTTATTCCATTTTAGCTTCCTTTCAGGATTTTAGTCGTCTTCTAGATCTGGGTCTGAGATATCAAAGTAATTAAATGAATGCCAGAACCTTAGTTTTGAAAGTCTAAGTTTTTTTTTCCCATTGGCACGTTTTCAGAAATCTATTCAAAGTGAAAAACCTGTCTTTGATGTAATCACCTGCAACAAAATAATAAGTTATGTTCAGACATCATTAGTCCTTTGAGAGTCCATTTAAGATGTTTATCCTAAAGAAAACATTGTTAGCAATCTTCATAAGAATGTGTTGGATTTTACAAGCCTTTATGAAGCAGCATTTTGCTAACTTGGTAATTAGTTTTGTAATTATTAGGCAATGAATAGAAGTGGTTTAGTGAAACTGGGCCCCACATTGAAACTTCTCCTGAAAAAAGGAAGCGTAGAATTTTCAACAATCAACGGCAAGCATTTTCTGTAGCCACTTAATGAACTGTGTATTATTGTCATACATACTAAATTCTTAATAATGTTTACTCAATTTTTCTAGAAATCAGCAGGACTTAAAATGAAGCACCTGAGCACTTTGACCACACCACATGATATACGTGAAGTTTTCCCTCCAGCTGTGAGGATACCTGGTGTGTTTCATTCTCATTTTCCCATCCTGGCTGCTGGCACAGGGAGTGCAGACCAGGATGTGGCCATGGGATGCCGCTGTGGGTCTGAGTCAGGGTCCACACAGCTTCTCACCAATCCCATCCAGAGAGAGTTTGCAGGAGCATCCAGTGCTGTTGGGCTCCAATTCATAGATGTTCCATTGCTCCATCACTGCATGAGTCAGACTATAATTTGGGATGAATATTAGGGCCCCATCTGTTTCACTATGTAATGGTTCATGTGATGTACCTCCCACTTTGAAGTCAGTACAGTCTTCTTGTACCAAATGCAAATTGGCTCTGGTTTCTGAAAAATTTTAGGAGGTGTCCCATCTCTCAACCTTTCTTCCACCAAAATGCCACATCAAGAGTTTGCTTGTTTGGTTTTTTCTTAAAAGAAAAACTAGCCTTTCAAATGTGGAGGAAAGTAAAACTGTTTTGAAGAGCCAATTGACGCTGTAAAATCTCTGTTCATATTGTAAACTTCTCTCATTTTTCTAAATACAAAATAGGGGAAAATAGCTCTAAGAGGCATGGAAAAACATACTCTAGGCAGAGTGGTACCATTTTCATTTTTCATTAAACCTAGCCCTTTCATTTTTTTAATAAATTCTGTCTTGAATTATGCTGTATTCAATTATGCATTTCAACTTCAGGCTAATGAAAATCTAACATTTGTGATTGTATCAAATTAGCCCTGAAGACTGAGAGAGAATTTAGTAATCTATGCAGTTTGGCCTATATTAAGTGCTGATTGATTCAATATATGAATACATTTCATAAACTGAATAAAATAGCAAGTTGAAACCTAAAATATATGAATAATATATTGTCACAGATTGTACATTATAATTACAGTTTGTGCTTTTTTAGAACTATATGGAGTCTAAACATTTAGAAATAATCTGAAATTTTGTCTTTCACCATTTTTGCCATCTTTTTGTTCAACTCATGATTTTGTTTCCTCCTCCTGTAGTTTGTCTGCTTTTTGTCATATGGAACATGTTGATGCTGTTGGGGAAGCTGCATCCAGCAAACTTCTTTGTGTGTGACTTATGGTTTTTCTTCTCACAAGCATTTCTAATTTGCCTAATCTTCTGTTTGTTGCCATGAAGTTTATCATTTAGATAAGACAATTATAAGAACAGTAATAGAGGACAAAGATGGTTGCTTTAAAATAAGTTTAAAGTCTTTTGGAGTGCATTAACTCAAGCTTTCAGCCATGTGAATTTCTTTGTTTTGTTGAGGAGTATGTCTAAGTTGCTTCTGAACTCAAGAGCATTTACTGTAAAGAACATGGAGGGAATAGTTTAGGACCTACCAGGCTGGCAGAGATCAAAGATCAAGGATTATGACCTGAAGAGTCAAGTCTAGGTGTAAGTAACTGGATAATTCAGACACAGGTACCAAGATAAATTTGGGAATATTTGCATTCTGTGCCTCAACAACAGAATAAGGTTGTGAAGAATCATCAGCACAGATTCTCTGAGCACAAATCACATCAAACAGCTCTAGTCTGTTTTTTAGATCAAAAAGGCAGCAGAGCAGATAAACAGGAAGAAGGAAATGTGTTTTGAATTAGGAAGCTTACTGAGATTTCTTAGACAAAGAGTTGAGTTTTCTAGTCTTGAGACTAAATTGGCCTCTCATCCCCAATCCAGTTCTATTCACCAGTTTCCTTGAAAAGGTCAAGTGCCATAATGTTGGGGAAAACAAAGGGGGAGATCCTTCAAAGGAGAGAGTTAGATTTTGGTGCCCCTTGGGGCATGACAAGGAGTATTTAGGAAAATTAGGGAAAATGTTTGAATATAACTGTAGTGGAGTATATATGTGTATAATTAATCTTGTCTTACAGCTTCCAGCCGCACATTTCCATTATTCTATCATCAGTATTTAAAGCTCTAACATGACTGTATTACTGCCTATCTGAAACCTTGCAATATGTAGACTAAAAATAGCTCTAAATCCTTCTCCATTAGAATCTGTAAGCACAGCTTTCCTAGCCTGCAGCAGTGCAGACCAAAGCATTCTTCACAAACAGCACTATTAAACTACTCTGTGTAGCACACAAAGATGTATTAAAACAAATACAGCATATCGTTGTCTGTCTGCATGAGGCATTGAAGGAAAAGGAATGCCCTGAGCAACACAGCCCTTCTTCAATCCCACTCAGTGCAAAAAAAAAAAAACAAAAAACAGAGAGGAGAAACTGCCTCTTGCACATAAATACATTTGAAACTTTTCTAAATAGAATCTTTATGCAGAGAGCTGAAATGAAAGCCAGGCCATAAAAAGGCTTTTCTGAGAGCAATCTCCTGAAAGTCACAGCATATTAAAGAAATTTTAAAAGTCACTGAACCCAAGTTCAGGCCCTGGCATCTTGGAGTCTTAAAATTAATGACTTCTTTTTGGTGGGGAAGGGGAGGAAGAAGTATTACTTGTACTGGATTTGCTTTTCACAACCCTCAACTATAATCCATGCTTGTAATACTTCAGTCAGATTTCAAAATGGGATCTGAACTGTCTTTTGGGTTACAGCTTAGGATAGGGCAATATATTCATTTAATAGTAAAGCCTTGTAAGGAGAGAACCCCTGAATTATAGCAGACATGAGATCAGATAGTGGGGAGCAGCTTATACAGACACAAATTGTCTGTGTGGAAAAGAAACGGGTGATTTTGCTGCTTTTTTCCCTTGGTTTCAGAAGCACTGAAACTAAACAATAACCATAAAGCACTCCTTGCAAAGCATTTCAGTCTCCCAGCAAAACACAAATCAAGAGCACCTTCTAAAGCAGAACAGTGATTCCCTACAAAGTCCTTATTCACCTGGAGTTAAACTTTGGCTGCAGGTGAAGATGCCAGCATGAAGCCTGTTTTAGTCTTGAAAGCAGTCAGATAAGGATTGATGCAGGCAGAAGATACTCATTGTGCTCTGCTGCTCCTGCCTGTTTGAGAGGGAGTGTCCCAGGTGCCAAACCTAAGCCTTACCTCGCTTGTACTCTTCAGCAGCTGTGGTTACAGCAATGCTATTGCCCCTTTTCAGTTATTAAAACAAAATGTAATCAAGTACTCAATGGGAAGAAATGTATGTACAATTTGTAGTGTCTAAATACTGCAGCAGGAGTTGAAGTATTTGGAAAGCTTAGTAGAGCTACTCTAAATTAAGACTGCCATAGGGAACCAAGAACCAGTCAGCTGATCCAAAGAAGAGAGCTCTGGGGGTTTTTTGCATAGAAAAGGCAAACAGTGGTGGTATACACCACACAGAGTTTGGCTAATCATAGTCCTAAATCCATAACACAGCGCTGCACCAGATACTAGGAAGAAAATTAACTTTATCCCAGCCCAAACCAGGCCAAGCAGTCAAAATTCAAGTAGAACTTATCAAGCCTAAGAAAACAGAAAAGTCCTTCAGCATTTGCTTTATTCCATTCTTCAGGTAGAAAATGTCAAGTGCCAGTTGAAATGGAGATGAAGTTTGAAACACCCAAAGTACATTCTACTACTGTAGATCAGCTAGTAGGGAATTACAGTGTTTTGGATTCCAAACAAGACTGTATTCTCTGCACAGAGTGTCCACTGAACTCCCCCTTGAATTTCAGTTTATGAAAAACCTAAATCAAGACTAGGGACAATTTCAGCAGTTCAAATACAATCCAGTGCAAAAGGTGGTGTTTGCAGTTTCTGGGAGAAACAACAGCCTGTATAGATCTTTTCCCTTTACTGTAGAGAACCTACAAAATATTGCTAGCATTTTATTGAGTTTGGTTATTTCTGACTCTAGAATAACAGGCTAACCTTTTCATTAAGTGTACTGTGGCGTGCTGCAGATGGGCAAGAGACATGTGCTTTCTCTTGCTCTTTCCAGTTTAAGAAGTGAGACAAAATCAAGTGGCATTTCTGCTGTATGTTTCTAGATCAGCAGTGTGCATCCTGCTGCCTTTCTGCCCCTGCACTGGTTGTGAGGAGTTTGCCAGCTGTCGGGTGTAGTTGGTGTGATGTGTACAGACACACCTCCCACACCTCCCAGCAGCTGCAGTGATGGCACATGGTGGAGGAATCTGGTGAGCTGTGCTGCTGCCCTCCCAGCCCCTGTGCCCTCCCAGGGGGCAAAACAACCAGGCCATGTTTTCTTACTTGGTGCTGCTGTTTGCTGATTCTGTTAGTTAAACTAATTAAATTATTGGTAACACAATTACACTATGCCTCTTACGGTTTTACCGTTGGGTTTGTCCACAGACCATTTCTTCAGAATCACTGAGGCATTTACAAGCACCATCTACATTGATTTGTCTTGAGATTTCAGTTCCTAAGGCTCTTGGATGCTGGATTGCATCTCTACAGACAGATGTTGGTGGAGAGGAGGAGAAAGGGGCAAGTTAAAATGTGTTGCTGTATCTATACAGAAAAGTGCAAGGCCCCAAAATTCAATGTGACATATTTCTATGAAGGCCAGTGAGTACATTCAGTGTCTTAAAAAGCTAAATAAGTAAACTGAACTGCGTTCTGCTGACTCCTGTGAGGATAGAAGTGGATCTCAGGGATGCACAGATATCAGCATCAATAAGCAAATTCATGCTGCACCTCTGAAAATGAGTTCTTGGGGGCTGTCTTCATCTCTTACATGGCACACATGAGGGAATACTGGTGCCCCCCCGTTTGTTAAATGTCCACAGTGTTTTAATTTGTTTGCATTTATAATTGAAATTTGATTCCTTAGTATTCCTCTGATGCTTGGAAAAATTAGCAGCCTGCCAGTGCATTTCTGCTGAAAAAGCATACTGTTGAGATTTGCTACATTTTACAGAGTTTGGACAGAATCAGATTAATTCATAACTATTTTCATTTTGGCTTTTGGTTCATGTTTTCTGATTTTTAGGTGATAATGGGTGTATGCCATGTCCTGTATGTTGTTGTTTCTTAGAAAGTCTGAACTGTTGGTCAACAGGTTTTTGTTTTATAGACAACACTTAACTTTGTTACATTAATTTTGCTAGAAAATTTGGTTCTGTAAGAGAGAAAAAAAATTTTGGAGCTTAAAAGATGGAAATAAATTTTCATGAGAGTCCTCTGCAAATCTCATGGCTTTGTGAGTGTTTACTTTTTATATCAGATTAGTCTGTTTTGTTTAATTAATTGATGAAAGCAGAGGTAAACTGACAAGAAATTAAATGAGTGGAAAAGTTAGATCCAGAATGAAAAAAAAATGTTGACCAAGAAGCTGTCAAAGGTGAAAACTCTTGGGCTCTAGGCTGTTGGTGCTCTGGTTTCTGGAGAGGCAGAGAAGGCTATGTTCCCATCCCCTAGGGTAGGTAGGAAGTGAGATCAGAGTTAGGCTACCTCAGGGTTGGATTAGAGAGCCCTCATGTGCAAAAGTGTTTGAGATTTACTGATCTAAGGAAGCTGCTGTGCTTTGCATTTTTCCTACCTCTTTACATGAAAGATAGCCTTTAGTGACTTTTCCTGTCAGGTACTCCCATTCTCTAGTCCATACCCTACTCTGTGCCTTCCATTGTGTTACTGAGCTGGGCCTCCAGCTTACCAGCACTTCACAGTACAGGCTTGTCATCTGTTCAGTCCAGTCCTGCTACCAGCTGTGGTAGCAGTCTGTATTATCAACAGCAGGAAACAATGGCTTTGTGGAAATCAAGAACTTAGAAGGAGCAATCCCAGCAAGGAGAGAACTTGATTTAATAAATGAACAACCACTGCACCAAAATAGATCAGACTGGCTCAGAGGTTCAAAACATTTCTTTCCCCTAAGGCAGTAATTTGTAAGTAAGGAAAACAAGCAAAATCAAATAAACTGAGAGCAGAGTAGAAGAGAAACAATAGCATCCACGATGCCAGTTAATATAGAAAAGTCAGTAGCAGAAGGAGGGATGAGCTAATAAAAGGAGGCAGAGGAGAAAGGGGATGGAGGCTCCCAGCTCATTACAGCTGCTGCTGCTGCACTGTCTCTGCTTGTCAGACTCGCAGTGCAGCTCTGGAGCACCCAGAGTCCTGTTGGTATTCTCAGTGCACACGCTCCTGCAGCCGTGTGCCTCACAGAACTTCGTGGGCTCAGAAGGAACATGTCAGAAATGGGAAGCACAGCAGAGGAAACACGAAGGGAGTAGCCATCCTCCCTGCAGGTGATTTTGCTTCCATTGTTCACAAGGAAGAAACAGATTGATCTTCCCAGAAACGCTCCTGGCGGATTTGGAGAAGTTTATATGATTTTAGGATTTTGTCAGCAGTGATGAGATCTTCCAGGGAGACTGGTGATTAGTGCAGCAAGATTGCTGTTATTAAGGGTTAGCTGTCAAAATTACAGAATTGCATGGGAAAAATTATTTAGAATTATTGCCATTACTTTCACAGATGCTAAATTCCTCGACCAAGACAAATAAAATCTCAGTATTTTATTGCTGTTTTTCTCTGTGGTGGAAACCACGTAAAATAGAATCACAAAGTGGTTAAGGAAAATTCACATCAGTGAAAGGAAAAATAGAAACACATCTTAGGCTAAGAGGCAGAAGGAAAATCCAGCAAGGAACAACTCTGTTATTTCAAGATAAGGTTTAGACTTAGCCCTAAGATTTTTAGGACTTTCTATCAGACTCTCTAACAGTTCTGAGATTTTAGTAACAATTCCTGAAATTGTTGGTGAGTTGCCTAGTATGAAGAGACTACTGATAGAGGAAGATCCAAACTCCATGGTCACAAATCCACATTCACAATGGCAAACACTTAAATTATTCTTGTTCTTTCCTTATCAACATTCTGCATGATATCACTGTTCTCATTCCCTTACTTTAGTTATTTCTGCAGTGAAGTTTTCCACGGGATTTTTTCCTCTCTGGTAAATTTCAGTCAGATATCCATCATTGCAGAAAGGGACATCCCAGCTTTGGAAAAGAACATGCCTGAAAGGATGTGGAATTGATTGCTCTTGGCAGTGCTGTAGCCACTTGTAAGTTCTCCTTTATACCAGGCAGACACAGAATGCCATCTGGTCATGCCAGAGCGATTTGAAAGGAAGCACAGAAACACACTTTTGGGTTGGCCATCTGTCCTCATGTCTGTGACTTCATGAAGGGAATATTGACATGGCCGAGGGAGGCCGGGAGCTGAGGCTTTGTTCTTCTTCTCAGAGGGCAAGGAAGCAGGATCTGGCACAGCCCTCTGGTACAAGAGCTCCTTGGATTCTTTTCTAACTTGGTTGTGTAAGGTAGAAGGGGAAGAATGCCAGCTGTAGCCTAAGTCCTGGGTTCCTCACTCACATTCCCTGGCAAGAATTGGAGTCAGGGGAGTGTTTTGAGGTGTGTGGGTGGGTAGGTATATCCAGTTCTGAAATCTCTGTCTTAGAAGCAGCTGCAGTCTCACTTCAGGCAAGGTTGTAACACAGAGCTAACAGTTCCAAGTGGTGAAGATAAGATGTTTTTGTGGTTTTATCTGTTTGTTTAAGGGATTTGGTTTTTTAGGGGGAGAGAGCACTGGTTTGGGGTTTTTTTGGAGCAGGAACTAGGGCTGGGAACTTTCTGTGATGCCACTGTAGGTAAATAAATAAATAAAAAACAACTTTGCCTACTTCAGAGCTTTGGTGCTTATAATGAGTTCTTAGTAGCAATTAGGAGTTTGATGGATGAGTCCATCCATTTGTTACATTTACTACTCATAAACCAGTATTAATCTTGCAGTTCATTTATGTAGGAAGCACAGTGTATGTGTTTTGTATGGAATCTTTACACAGCCTTCACGGTTCAGGAAATATTAATACAATTCCAGGACATCTTCCCTACCAATAGGTGGTTCTGCCTGCTAGGCTAAAGGGTTTGGTTCCTTTTTATTTCAGATCCTCAGTTGTCTGGTGGCCAGATAGCCACAGAAACAACTGTCAAAAATCCAACAGCAAAGGGTTGTCCAGAGAACAAGAGGCTGAGAACTTCCTAAAGGCCCTCCTGCTGGCCATGGTGTGGAGAGCCCATCTCCCACATCCTGTGTAGTGCTCTGGACAGGAGGTTGGTACCTGAGCTGGGTGGGTTTGCTCCTGTTGTCTTTCAGCCCTGAACTGCAGTGCGTTAAGTGTGCCACACTTGCAGGAGCACACCTGGCAGACTGAGCTGGTTCATGGCTCCAAGGCTCTGGGTGCTTCAGGCTTTTTTTCAGCCAGCTGGTGGCAGTGCTTCTGTGTCTGGGTGGTTCTGTGCCTGCTGAGCCTGCCTGGTAACACCTTTGTGTGCATGTCACATCTAGCAGGCTCAAGCGGGTGTTTTAAGTTCCAAGCTTGGTGTTTTAAGAGCTGAAGACTTGCTTTGATCTTTCTTCTGTTTGATGGTACATCAGCAAAGAAAATGTGAGTTCTATCAGTGACTTAGGTGCTGAATCAAACCCCAACAAATTTAATCCTGATCATACTGCTGTTGAGGCGTGGATCTGGTAAATACTTTTTTTACTAAAAGAATGCCTTCAAGTCTTACCTGTATCTCTCAATTACAGTCCTCATTTAGCACTGGGAAAATGTGGTGCATGTTTTTATGATGAGGATATGGGAAAGGAGGGGGACAGCATATTTGAGCTTGAGAGCCTTTTTCAGTTTTGCTTATATACAGAAAGTAGAAATACATGGAAAGAAAGTAAATGATAATATAGTCAATTGTGAATTCTGTAGCTGTGGAGAGCAGGAGACTGTCCTGGCCTTTTGGGAAGCAAACTTGGGGAAATACAAAGTGCAGATCACAGCTGTTGTTCCCAGTGTGCTGTTTGGTATGCAGCGACTCCAGTGTGCAAGGCCCTAAGCAGCAGTCTTTGGAATCTGTTACATTTGTTCCATAAAGTCACTCTAAACCCATTTAATCTCCTTCATCAGTGCTGCTGACATCCACAACTTCTGCACTGAGTAAGGACCAAAGTAGGAGATTTATAAGGCAACTCTCTGCATTGATTCTTAGAAGGACAGTTTCTACACTTTAGGAAGGGCAGTGCTTCATTTTGCTTCATCTTTTACTTGACCATCTTCCATCTTCTCCCATACTGGATAATAATGCTACTCCTGACCTAGCAACACTTGTAGATTTTAGAAATTAAATGGTTATTATCAGCACCATCTTCTCAGGGATTACTTTGCACAACAACATAGTCCCCTTGCTCCACATGTCATGTGGAAAGGCTGGGGAGCAGAAAAATGGTGAGGGACTGTGGCTTTTGTGTTTATTCAAAGGCTTTTTCAAACCAAGCATTTAATAGCAGATTGGTCTTTTTTCAAAGTCCTTTTGAGGGCACAGAGAGGCTGTGGCAGAAATCCTGAATGCAGCAGAAGGAGCAGCTTGTTTCACACACTAGTGCTGGCACTAGTAAATGGGTATTGGCAGGGTGACTGAGTGGGGGACTCTGGACTGGGAAGTAAATCAGCAGCTTGCTTTTTCTCTGGTTTATTTTCTCTTTCTTAAAAGGCCAGCGCTAAGGAAAGGGAGGCAGAGAAGATGGTAAGCTTGCTGTGGAATTTTTAAAAGCTTTCAGTATTGATCTGACACCCTGAAGTTTCAGAAGCCTCTGCCTAAAGTCAAAGAGGGAAGAGTTAAGCCAATGTTTTGTGTTTCAAGAAATCTTTTAACTGAAGATTATACTTTGGCTGAGTAAGGCAGATTCTTAAGGCAGTTAAATTCCCAGGAGCAGTCGCAATTTTTCCCCCTATTAAGGTGTGAGCTGAATTTTCAGGAAAGATCATTATTGTATTCCACCTCAAATCTGCTGTCACAGCAGCAGCATCAAAGGTCTGTCAGTCCATGGCAGTGTCACAGTCCCGTTGCTCCACACCTGGTTTCACAGGGAATGTTCTCTGGAGGCACATGGGAGCTGAGAGTCGTACTGGTAAAGAGCTGCATGTCTCTTTCCTCAAGAGACAGTACAAAGATCTTTTCTTCTACAGTACAAAAGCCAAAAGTACAAGAAGCTGGGGCTGTCTAAAAATGCTATTGGAAGGCTGGCTAAGCAAAACTGTCCCAGAGCATCAAGGGCCTTGGAAGACATTTTCTAGAGAGAAACAAAATTGGGTTGAGCTCTTAGCCCTCAGTAAGTACTGCTAATGAAATGGTTTAAGTCACTTAGACTCAGTTCTCTCAGCTAATTGTATGTAGTTGTGAAAAGCAGTATTTCATCAGTTTAATAACGATTATAAGTTGTACACTTGCTCTAAAACTGTTTGATGTTTCCAGGGTAAGTGATATTTGTGCTTCTTCAGCTGATACTGCATGCTAATCAGAGTAGGGAATTCAGTAGGTAGATCCTGTTAAATTAATCAGTAATTCCTGATGGCTTTTCTTGTGAACATCTTGACTTTTAACACGCATCCTTCACAATTCAGAAATAGAAATGTGTCTCTGGGAGAGGTCAAATAGAATCTTAGTCACAGGCTTTGTGGGTCTATAATTAAATACATTTTTGAAACATGGCATAATGTGCAAAAACTTGCCTAGTTGCTGTTCTGTGGAGTTCCTTCTCAGCAGAGAGCTATTACTATCTTGGAAGTTTCTGACTGCAACAAATTAAATACCAGCTGCCAAAAGAACTGTGGCAATACTGTCATCTAGAATTCTTCTCTTCTGGTTACTGTGGGCAAAATAGAGGGAATATTCAGAGAAAACAAGGAGACAAAGACCAGTGTCATCCTTACTTTATTGCATTATGACCAAAGAGGTAGCCTCCATAAAGACCTGGGAGCCCACTGTGTTAAGTAAAGTGTAAATTTAGTGTGGCTGGGTTGAGGTGAATTTGTAGCTGAGAGAAGTTATGTGTCCTCATTGAGGCAATCAGGGTTGTGAGAGTGGCAATTTCAAATAGTTCACTTTTATTTTTATCATACGAAAGAAATTAAGAGAGGGATGACAAATGTAGAAGGGCATAAATGACAGATGAGAATTTGTGGGGAAAAAAGGAAGGGTGGGAAAGTGGGTTACTGTCACAGCAGAGATGATGCTGTGAGGGAAGGAGCCAGGGAGCAGCTGAGTTACTGCAGCACAAATGGTGCAAAAGGATTTGAAGGAGATGAAGTGACACTGTCACCTCTGCTGGTGAGCTCTGGGTAGTTCCTGTCTCACTGGCACCTGCTCTGGTTCTGAAATCCCAGAAGCGAGGACCAGGAAACAAGAGGGGGTTACCAGCTGCTGAGAAAATGCACAGGAGCACGAATTGTCAAGGCCAGCCTTTAGCTTCCCGAGAGCAGTGAACATCTGCTAGATGCTTTGCTGGCTTGGGAGCTGCTCTGGCATTTTTTTTCTGCACTTTTTGAATTTAGGCTGGTCCTCGTCTGTTTACCCTAACTCATCAGGCAGACATGGCAAATATCTTCAGAGGAATATTCTCTCCAGTAGAATGAAATCTGAAGGCACATGAAAGTCCCAGCTGATCTGTGTTAGTTTTGTTTATTCTCTTGTTCCAGATGGTAAACTAAACAATTTGTGTCTTCCATTAACTGGCTTCTCTTCTATGGAAACACACTAAGCACACTTAGTGAATTATTTCCATCAAAGAAGTTTCTTTTAGTGAAGTTTTGAAAGCCCTTCCTTCTTTCACTCCCTCAGTAAGAAGATGAAAAAGGCAGCATAGAGTTATAACAAATTACAAAGACAGATACATAAAATACTGCTTTCATTTTTCGTTCTCTAAAATTATGGAGTTGAAGGTTGAGATAAACATTTTGCCCTTCAGCACCATCACTATGTTGAAGAAGCTGAGAGTCAGCTTTCTCTTTCCCTGCTCAGAGAATGAATGCTTTGACTCTACCTTCAGCTTTCTCAGGAAGTAGCTGATTCTTACACTGTTTTTCCAGCTGAAGAACCTCCAGAGGTGTGCATGGAGGAGCTCCAGAGGTGTGGATTTTTGTATATGCTGCAGTGCTCTTCCTCAAAGGCAGATGGGTTTTTTCTCTCATGTTTGCATGTCTGGTTGATAGCTGAAAAAAATTACTTGAGAGATTTGTAATCGAATCAACGGATGTTTATATAAAGAAAGGAAACATAAGTTTGGAGAAGTATTGGCTCATATCTGTTTGTCCTGCTGAAGGAGTTCAGTTTGGGCAAAAGTTAAAAAAAAACCCTTTACATCTGAATGTCATCTGTTTGGCTGGACTTGTGTCTCAGCACTAAACTAAAAATTAAATAACACCGATACAGGTATGAATATAAACACAGGGAGGCATCCAAGTTAAAAGTAGTTAAGCTGGTTTTTTTTACATGAATATATGATTGTAATCACTTCACCTGGTTTAATCATTCCCTTTTGGCTGCCAGGGAAAATAAATTTGTAGTGTACAATAGGTCAAGGATCTGGCAGGGAACAGAATGTGCAGTTCATGAATCTGAACAAACATGCAGGAAGCTCAGCCACAGCTGTAAGTGCAGTAGTGGCTTCAGCCTTTCTTTGAGGACAACATTTTAAGAAATTGTGGTTTCTTTGAGGATGGGTTGTTAGACTGTACTACATTCATTTCTATGTGCTACCTGTATGGAAAAAAAGAATTGACTCTGTTCTGCCAGCTGGCATAGTTTATTGGCAGGCTGCTGTTCTGGGCTGCTCAGGTGCTGCGATGACACTGCTCTGTCAGAGAGACAAAAAACCCTGTGCTTTAATAACACACAGGGATTGCATTGGCGAAGGAAAACCCTCCAAAGCTGAAGTACAGAGTCACAGTTTTGAATCTCTGAGTTTAAGCTGGCACTTCTGTGCATACAATTTACCAAACCCTTATTTGTGCCCCCTGTATCAGTATACACACGTGTTCTTTCCGTGGTGCTTCTTTTAGGCAGCCCACAGATACCTGCCAGTGACCATGGGGAAATTCAGTCATTTCTTAGTGTTCAGTGTGAGGTGCATGGTTTTATTTACTACACTGTGTCCTAATATCACACTTGATTACAGATTTATTCCTGGTCTCAGGGGCTTTCTGTGCAGTTCATTATCATAGCATCAGAGTGTTTCACAAATGTTAACGGGTTTATCTTCTCAACTCATTCTGAGTGCTGGTATCATTACAGATTCCTCTGAGAATTTCGTTGCCAGCCTTTAATTATCTTTCACTGAATATTTGCAAATGGCAGCTTCAGACGCTGCAATTCAGTGGAAATTGGACAGATATTTGTTGGACATCAATAAGCATCCTTAATTCCTGAATCTTTGCCAGTAATTTGGCAGTAAAAAGTAATCCAGTGCACGCTCCAAAAGTATGAATGCTGGAAAGCTCCTTAACTAAGCACTTCTAAGTGTGTTTGCTTGGTTTTAGTTGTTAAACTTAGGTATTTTCTCTGGTTTTGTTTTTAGGAAAAACTTCCTAAACCAGTTTTTATGGACTGTTGCCCAAGCTGTTCAAAGCCTTGAAAATGTTAAGCAATTGATAATGTCTTTTTTTTTTAAAAAAAAGGTATGCCAGAAAAAACAACTATAATGTTTATAAACATTGTTCAGCTCAGTTGCTTCTATTTGTTATAACCCAATTATTAAAATAAATTGTGGTGTTTTTATATGATATAAAGTCCATAGAAATGCTATTAGGATGTGTATATAACCTCTAATAAATATTTATAACCGCGTAGTGTTAAGTCAGATTTAAATGAGGTGAAGAGTTCCCCCAGGGTGCTGGTGGGAGCCCATTGTGTCTCTGTGAGCCCTCCTGTTGCTGTCATCCACCTGGTCTTCAAGGACCACCTCCTTTCTCTCTGGACTGCAAGTGGGTCACCCCTGCAGCAGTATGGGAAGTGGAAATCAAAAAAACCAGAAAACAAAGAAAAGCAGCCAAGAAACTGGGAAAGGTCTGTTCTGATTCACTGGCATTACTTATCAATGGGAAATCCAAAAGTACTTGCCTTGGGGAACCACATTTTAAAAAGCTGTACACTGCACAGCCACAGCATAATCTTTGCAAGAACAACTTAGTCCTTCATGCATCATTTCCTACTTTATTTCCATGCTGGTTAGTTTTTTCCTTTTTCCTTTCTGCAGAGTGGAGATCCTTGGTTAAAAAGATATAAATTACTAGCGTATTAAGTAGATGAAGAGCAGGGACCAGATTTAAAGGACTTTAAGGGATCCTGTGAAAGTGAGTTTTAGCACCTATCCACACACGTTTTCATGTGCTTTTACACTTAGTTACTGATGTGAAATGTAATTCCCCTTAGGTGTCACCTTGGAGGTGCTGAAATGGCTGTGAAAATCTCTTGGCACCAGTTAGCAGAATTAATGTGTGTAAAAGATAACATCTCATGACATGACATGAAGGAAGTCAGCTAGCCTCAGCTTTTTGTGTTGTAAAGCTCTCTACAGGTCCTTCGCTTATAAGCATGTTCTGTTTTGCCTGTGTTTAAGTGAGTTTTGCTTTTATGACCTAATATAATTGTGAGTTGGATGTTTCAGGTCAGCTTCTGAAATTAAAAATCTTGTATCTCCTCTATATGTATGGTCTTTGGAAACGCTGATGACCTCTGGGGCCAGAGTTCCAATGTAATTTTTACCTGAGCATGCAACAGTTTTATAAGATTTTAATTGGGTATGAAGAGGTGAGATAGATACGGGTTTAGAAATAGATGCTCACACTTCTGATCTGTGCTTGAAAGAGCTTTGAGGTGTGTCAGGAAAGGGATTCTTCTGACAAAGCACCACATGTGGGGAAGGGCAGCATGAAGGCTTCCCTCAGGCTGCATGCCCAGCCCTGTGGTGAGAAATCTTGTCATTGCCCTCCACAAAGACCCTGCATAATCAGAGATTTAACTTCACAAAGAACGATGCTCTTAGAAGGGGGAACACCACAACAGCATTACCTCTAAAGCTCCTCTTTCTGTGTTTACCTGTTTCCTTTTCTTTCCCTGAGCAGTTTACTGATGCTCTCCTGTTCCACTTCCTGGGACTATTCTAACCAAGCAACTTGTCAGATACCATCACATTTACTGAGGAAATGTCTGTGTTCTCTATGGAATCCTCTCTATTTTCTCATTGCAATGATCAGTGGCGTCCTATGATCTTAAATGAGCCTGAATGGTGGTTACATCTAACTTCTGGTACTTACTTGTATAGTCTTAGATATTTCAAATATCACACTGGCCACTTCTGCTTGATTTACACATTCTTACAAATGAAAATTTTTTTATGCAACAGGAGGATTCAAATGATCCTTGTGCAAAAAGGTTCACCTCCTTAAAGCAGAGGGGAGACAATTTAGGGGTGATATTACTACTACCCATCATTTTCCCAAACAGTGGAATTAAATTGTGTTAGATAACGGTCTATGGCATGAGCTGTACATGGCAAAGATAAGTCTTTTAATATTTCTGCAGAATTGTATTGTAAATTTTAAAATTATTTAGAGTTATTGAATGACTTAAAGGGAAGGAAATTTGGATAAAAGAAAAACCAATGTACTTTATACTTAATTACATGTGTGTTTTGGCCATGTGTTCATCATTTGAGGGACAAGAATACTTAAAAGCATGGTGATGGGTAACTGATAGAAGAGTGCAGGCAGATGCAGAGGAATGACTCTTCTGCTCTTGAAGTTAGGAAAAGTTTGGTCTCTCACATCGACTTGACTTTGTCCAGAACATTCAGAAATGTTCAGTGTCTAAATTCTCTGTCCATTTGTGTTAAAAATCAGACACTTCTCCCTCATTTCAGTGCAAGGAGGTAGCAGATAAAGATGCTAGAGGCAGCACCAGGAATATTTCAGGAACTAAGTGGCTCTTGTGTCGAAGAACCCCCTGTGCTGTATTCACAGGGAGCTGGTGCTCTCTGAATGGCCTGGTTGGAGGTCTGTGGGCATGATGGACAGCTATTGATATGTCCTAATGATGAGGATAAAACAGCCAGAAGTGGCAGATAATAGCCTGGAAAAACCATCCTTAAGTTTGATTGCAAACAGTTGAACAACTACAGTATTGTAGTCCACTTACGTTAAACTACAGGTATTTAAACCTATACTGCAATTACAAAAATCATGTAAATTAGCTCACTCTGAGTTCCAGGTTACTGTAACTCTAACAGAATGGTAATGTCATGGATTAGGACCAGAAATTATATTTATTTGGGGGGACTCAGAAGAAAATCCATCTCTTGGATGCCAGGGCAGTGCACTGACTTCTTCCATGTCAACACAATCGGATGTGCAGGTGCTGTTCCTGACTGGGCATTCTGCTTACTGAGTTCTCATCCAGCTGTGGTGCAAGGGGAGTTCTTTTAACCTGTGCTGTGCAAGGGGAGTTCTTTTAACCTGATACTTCCCTTGAAGTATCTTATATTTTTCTTACTTAATTTTTCTTTTGCTTTAGTTCCTAGTGACTGTCAAGTGAAAGAGGTGGATCTCAGGTTTTGGGACAAGACAGCTTGAGTTCATACAAGTCTTCACTAGCTCTTTTCCTTCATCCCATGTTTTGTTCTTTCGAACATTATGGTGAGAGTCTGCTGGCTTTAATTCCCCCACAAAGCCAAATCCCTGTTTTATATAATTCTGAAAAAGTCCTATTGACACTTAAATAATACTTGTGCCAGACTAACATTCAAACTAGAAGTTATTTTAAAAGGTTTTTGAAAGGTCTTTAGGTGACTCTTAAGCTGTGACCTTGGCAAGCTGTTTTCTGAGATTTCTTCAGATCTTGAATCAGTAACTATCCATACCACTTCATTCAGCAGAATTGTCTGAATGTACCAGAAAATTCAGCTTTCTCCAACCAGCTGCCAACACGTGGAGCCCAACCTCTGACAAGATCTAATAGCGCATATATAGCGTAAAGAGAAAATGCACAATCCAAAATCTGCAGTCCACAGACATTTGGAAGCAAAGTAAAGTTGCTTGTCCTGAGTATCAAGTTAAGGGATATCACACAGAATATGTAACAGTTGTTTTGGAAAGAAATTCAGAGGATGTATTTTAAGTAGGAGGGGAAACTTGTGAATCTTGGGGTCCGGATTCCGACTTGGGTTGTTCAGAGCTAGTGCAGCTGCAAGTAAATTACAGCTTCCAAATACCTGAACTGCTTTTGTTTTCTGTAATTTGCAGACCTCAGAGCTAAAATGTGCAATTCAGTATGGAGTTTCAGTTATAAGGAGCCAAACAGATTTTCAGGTCTTCAGTGAAGTAGCTTTTATATCTCTAATGGCAATTGCCATCTAAAAAGTAGTCATTTTGCAACCTCAGCTTTTCTGTGGTTTAATAAAATGCTTCCTTTTTCCTTTAGTTTGGTTTTTAGGTTTCTCACTGTTTTCATCCCCCACCTTAGAACTATTTCCAAAGCTGAGTTATTGAACTTCACAGCACTAGAGGAGGTAAGCAAGTTTTTGTGCTGTTCTGGTCCATTCTCTGGTGGCTGGAGCAGCTGATGCCCAGATGGGTTTGTGTTTCATCTCAGCTTTATAGCTCCTTTCTCACTGTATCGTTTAGTTCTGACTCAGCACTCAATTGGCACTTGTTTTTTCTAGAGCCATCAGCAAATCTGCGGAGCACGTTAGGCCAGAGCTGCTTAAAAATACAGACTGCTTTGGTAATCTTGAGCTTGGAATTTCTGCTGGAAGTGAATTAACAGTTTCAATGTTTGGTTGCAGTTGAGATTTCCAAAGTTTTGCTGATGGAAAAAGATAATAGCTAATTATTCAAACTAGTTTTAGCAACTTCATTAATGCAGAACTCCGGCTAAGCAGGCCCCTGGAGCATTTTCTCAAATGACATATTTTGTGATTTTTAATATTATTTTGTTGTCGTGGAGTTGATGGCGTAAATTGCTGATCTCAATGTCATTGTATGCAACCAGCAGTTTGAAAACCTTCTTCTATGGTCTGCATTGAGTGCTTTCTGCTTTAAAAATGTTGTTCAAATTTTAGCAAGCCTTAGTTTTGTGCAAAATAAACCCATACCAGTTCAAGTAAATAAATAATGAATTAAAGGTAGTTTTAATTTTTTGAGTTTTGCAAAGTTGAGCTCTGAAGCTGCGGTTTTTAGTTTTGGCACAAGGGCAGTTTGGAATCAATTACATGTATGCATGTATGATTTTAGTGTGTGGCTGAAAGAGAAACTCAAGAAGAGGAGTTACTGGTTTCTGTTACTGAAAGGCAGAAGAGCATTTTTAAAAGCAAAACTTTGCTGTAATTTATTGATTTCATATTTATCTTTTCCTTGACCTTGCTAAAAAAAAAAAAACAAAAAACCCCACAAAGATCTAAAAATCAGCAGAAATGGGAACAGCTCCAAACAACCACTTTATAAACCATGGTCTTTTCTGACTGAAATTGTTGATAGGAATGTATTTATGTGAATGTTTTGTTTTATCAACGAGAATAAACTAGATCATTATCTGAAGTAAATTTTTTGTCCACTTCCTTCCCGTGGGATTTCAGTGATCTAAATCAGAGAAATTCTTTCAGTGGTAGACCAGTAATAAATATAACTGCATGGAATGTAGTCTTGAGTAGAATAAAGGGTAAGGTGACCTAGCAACTCTGTCATCTCTCATTTTTATGATTCCTTGGGGTAGGAAAAAAAGACTTTTGAGCTGACTGTGTTCATTGTAGCAAAATTACTATGAAAGATTCCCGTGGGACACTTGCATAACTGACCATTAGGAAAAAAACTGGCAGTCAGGAGAATAGAGCAGATACGTTTTCTGTTCTCATCATTATCTTTGTCCCAAGTGTAGGGCAGGGTTATATAATCACAGTCAGAGTCTGTCTTGCATTCTAATGCACTCATCAGCCACTGAGAATCTCTCCAGGATGAGAAGATGCCATTTAAGTAACTCTATCTTGGGGCAAACTGGAAACACTGCCTGAACAGAAAACAGCAACAGTTAGTTATGTTCAACCTGGTACAAATGTTGAGACTACACAAAATTCTCATCAGCTCTGTAGATGTTGTTACGAGAGCATAAGATGGACAGTGTAAAAACTGATTTGGGCTATGTCATTTCCTACAGGAAATGTAGGAAAATTAAGTGTAATGGTTCCTTACTGTGCTACTGCATTAGGCACTAGGAAGTTTTATCTCAAAAAACAAGTGTGTCTGTGTCAAACTGAGGCTTATGGGTTTTGATGTGTATCAGATGTAGCAGAGCTTTTCTCAGGGAGTAAAAACTTGAGTATTGGAAAGCGTTGTGAAGATTATGCTTAATTCCATATGTGCAATTCATGATGAGGCTCTGTCTGGGTGGAGTTGTTCTCTAGGATTTTGGACAGAGTCATGCTCACCCTTCAGCTGAAGGGAGTGAAAACATCTGGAATTGTGCTAATTGTGTGTGACCCAAAAACTCAGGGAAATCAGTGGAAAGACTTCCATTAATTACAGTAAGTGCTGGAGCAGAAAGTCCTTGGCCTGGTTTTTTGAAGACCTGTGCACTCTGGTTCCCCTGTCTCACTCAGTGTCTTCTCCAGAATTGTTCAGCCATGTGGATGAGTTGCTTTCCAGAAAGGCTTTTTATTGACACCAATTTAAAAAAAATCATTTAATATATATGCTGGAGTGGTGTGAAATGATACATTGAAATGTGTGCCATGAGGCAGGGCAGAAGCTGCAGCTCAGCTTGCTGGAGCAGCTTCCCAGGCACCAGCCCATTTTGAGTATTGGTTTTTGATTATTTTTTTTCTGTACCTGATTAATAGCTAATCTATATGTATACTTCTCTAAATGAACTCTGAAGTACGACTTTAAAAAGGTCAAAATAATTTTTAAAAGCATTTTTAAAGATACATATTTTCTTTTCTAACATGGCACCACAGAATGCCGTATTTTGAACTGTGAGAGTTCAATTACTGATCCACCCACAGCAAGTGTTTCCCATAACTGACTGCAAGTGAGATAATTCCTCGTGATTTTCTCTGTTTTGATGGACACACACACACAAAAACACAGCATGTGGCTACAGGCACACAGGTTTTCTGTTACTGTTTAAAAAGTGCTGTATCTAAATTTCCAAAGACTCCTGAACAACCAGGTTTATTCTTTGTTTAGCAAAGTAAACCAGGCTAAAATGAGAAGCATCAATTGGGAATGATAAATATTCATTAGCCTGGGTGTTGGTGCAGTCGAATAGTATTGGTTTCTGCTGCTGAGGATTGCACTCTCTGCTTGTCTGACTGTGACACTGAGATCTGTCTGCTGTGTGCCTTGGGATGCCCTTGTGCCTGCTGAGGTACATTTTCAAACCTCAGACAATTCAAGCCATAAGTAATACAAACCCAGTGTAACACTGGCACTTCCAGACTACTCTGCTCTGTCTTCTATGCTGTTTGTCATTCTGAGAGCCTGGATGTTACTCTGTGCAGCAGCAGATCCTATTCAACACCAGGAAGTGACAGAGGATGTGGTGTTGCAGCCCAGCTGTGCTTCCCTGGGCTGCTGTAATAGGAGGGACTGCATCCAGGCCTTTGTTTGTCCCTCTCCAGCTGCGTGAGGGTCATCCTTACTTTGGGAGGATTCCATGTTTATTCCTCTTGCACCTGGGCAAGACACACCACACATAGGTGCAGCAGATCAGTGACTGACAGAGAAGACACAGCAGCCAAAACTAAATACTAGAGATAGTGTTGTCTGGCAGGGGGTTCTGTGTGATCAAATTTTGTTATTCAGTTACTTGTCCTGCTCCTCACAGTTGAATCTCAACTCTGTGCTATAGGTTTCATCCTTTAGAGGTTTTGAGGTTTTGTTACAAATTCATAGTGCATTTGTGCACCTTTTAAACTGTAACAGAGATACTTTTAGCTGTCAAATAAGTATTTATGATTCAACTTTAAAATGACTTTGTCAAACTCTTTTTTTCTTTAAAGGAATGACTGTTCATATGCTTGGAAGTATTTATGTACAGTCCTTGGACTTGTCTGCGTTAATATCCTGTTCAAAGCATTGGGAGTCGGAATGTAAAAGAAAGGGATGAACTTGGGTTTGTTTTTAAATGTTAAAAAGCTGTGCTTCCAAAATATATGCCTGCCTTTCAATTGCAGAAATGCTGAAAACTCGTGTTTATAAACTTCAGTGATAGGCAATTTTCACTCTTGTCTGTTGTATTAAGTTCACTACTTTAAACATCAGTACCTGGCATTCATAGTCAGAGTTCATGCTGATACAAGACTTAATCTAAGGTTACTTTTTCAGGCTTTTGCTTTTGTAGTGACATGTATTTCTTTAGGCTCTAGTACAAAGAATACACAGTATTTAGCCACATGTAACACAAAAGCTAAATCATGCTTGCCATGCTAGCAAAACTAGCATAATTTAGTATGGGAATAACTGCTCATAAGTGTGCATACAATACCATGAAATGTATGAGAAAATGTGTACCATGGTTTGTTTTGCAAGAACTGCAGTCTTTTCCTATTCTCCTTTTCTATTACGTTGCTAGGCTAACAATAAAAATTTGCTATTTGAGTTGTTATTAAAGTGTGGTGGTGGAAGAAGGTGTGTCATTGTAAAATTCAGCTGAGAAATGTGATGATTAAATGGCCAGCAGCAGGTGAAGGATATGAAAAGTGGTAAAGCCTACAATGGGAACCACATTTAATAGCAACTTTCTGGCACAGGCATAAACATGAACATGTTTCTGAGGTTTCCAAGTGCAATTTAGTTTGACCTTTAGTTAAGCACCAGTCTCTACGAGGTAACTTAATTACCTTATCCCCAGGGGAGTCGTGTAAGGTAGGTGGTGTTATTTGTGTGAGGTAGTTGTATGCTATATAGGCTCAAGAAAAATATGCAGAGAATAACTCTTTCCTCCTTTCTTTTCATCAGCTGCCAAGCCATGACTTCCCTGAAGTAGTTACACTTCTTTTGAGCTGCTACCCAGCAGTGCTTGTGCATTTTGCTTGTCCAGAAACATTTTGTGCTTTTGTTGCACTGAAGTCAATTAGAGCTAATAGTAAATGATTATGTGGAACATCTTGGGAACAGAAAGACAGCAGAGCCTTTCCAAGCTCTGTGTGCCCATTTGCCTTCCTGTTGTTTGCACTTCCTTCTTTTCTGTAATTACTTTATCCTTTTTATGTCACTCATTTCTTAAAATCACTCACAGATTGAACCCCTCTTGCTGCGTTTGTCAGTTCCACTGACTGCTTTCCTGCTGTACACACAGAGAGTTTCTCCTCAGTTCCCTTAGTGAATAATCTTTTGTATATCCAGGCCATAATGTCTTGTTTCAGGACAGGCCCTCTTAGCCAGAAGACTGCCTTGGAAATGTAAGTTTGTGTGTAAAATAAGGGAGTGTAAAACACAGAATGGACCTTGAGGTTCTCTGTGCATCTCAGGCTCTTTGTGCATCTCACTTGATGCACAGGTAGAGAAGCAGTGGAGTAAATAAATATGAAGAAAATTTCAGTTTTTTCTATGAGAGATCAGGCAGGACAACGATATTAAAAATATCTAAGAAATGCTTCTGTTTAGGTGAAAAGGATCTACGAACTGAAGTCTGTCTCATGCAACAGAGCTTTGTTTGTCAGCTTGCTATTGTAAAATGAAGACTGAGAAGAGATTAAATGAGACTGAGGAGCTGGGAGAAGGGGGTGTGCCTGGCCTAGCCCTTCGTTTCAGTCATTTTCAGTTCACCTTTACATACTTAGACAGTGAAACCAGGGCCCACATGTGGGTCTCTGTGTCCTGTGTCCATCTGAGAAGAAAAGACATTGAAGTGAACTGGTGGGTTTCTGTTGTTTTCCTGTATGTTTGATATGCTGGACTTTTCTGATGATTCTATATCTGCATCTGATTCACCTCAGCTGTTAAATTGCCAAAAAGACTCGGCCTGGTTTAGACCTGACTAACACCTTCCCAAACAATTTTGTAGTGTGACTTGGGCATGGATCAGCATTCTTTTTAATGCTAATGCAGGATAATAAATGGAAAGGATGTATTACCTAGGCTGTGACATGCTTTTCTTTTGAGCTGAAGTTTTCCTCTCGTCTCAGAGAGCAAAAGGAACAACCTTGCCTCCACTTGTACTGTGTTGTGTGTATTGTGAGTATGCCTATGTGAATAAAAGGTGTAGAAATACTGGAAGGCAAAGGTGAAGAGCAGAGTGGTACTGTGAAGATGGTGGATGTCACCAGTTAGAGCTTCTGTAGCACTGGAGAAATTATTTTAAGGTAGACATAACCTGTTCAGCTGAACTATTGGCCAGGTTATTTCCACACATAGTGAAGGCCTTGCCAGTCACTGTCCTGGCTATGCAGGGACTTGGTGAAAGGTTCAGAAAGTGGAAAAAAAATTGAATGGTTTGTGCTGTTGATCACTGCCTGTGGGACTTTGTGTTAACTTGCAAGTGATGAATAGGAACAGGTCAGACAGGGAGGCTGTGGCAGCAGCCCAGATCTCCTGCAAGGACTGCTCCCCATGTCAGGGAAAGGATGTGCTAAGCAGAAAGCCAATTTTTGAATTGGCAAATCTGGATGTTTTAATTTCCCACATATCTTGTAAGAAATTGTCTCCGTTCCACTCAACAAACACTGAATTTCTTCCATAAAATAAAAACAAAGAGTGTTTTCTCCTGAAACACTCCTATGAAGCATGTTTTCAGTTAGACACAAAATTTTGCTTGGAAACATCTTACTAGAGATGAACACCAAACTTGTTTAATAAATCATTGCCAAAACCAATCTGAAGAGATCTTAGTCGATAATTGGCTTGACAAGATTTCTCTCCAGCATATTTGCCAAGCCTTAGGGACTGCTGCTTGCCTTGCCTGGAGCAGTGCAACTCTGTTAGCAGCGGTGCTGGTGGGCGGAGAGCTGGGCATGCCTGAGTGACACCTGCATGCTGATGAGCCTGCCCTGCCTCTGCCTGAGCCTGCCCCTCCCTGTCCCTGCCTCTCTCTGAGCCTCTCCTTGCCTCTGCCTGAGCCTCTCCTTGCCTCTGCCTGAGCCTCTCCCTGCCTCTGCCTGAGCCTCTCCCTGCCTCTGCCTGAGCCTCTCCCTGCCTCTGCCTGAGCCT
>VZTB01008671.1:152277-205981 GCA_013397245.1 Thryothorus ludovicianus | reverse complement strand
GCCTCTCCCTGCCCCTGCCTCTGCCTGAGCCTCTCCCTGCCCCTGCCTCTGCCTGAGCCTCTCCCTGCCTCTGCCTCTGCCTGGGCTCTGGGATAATCAGCTTTCAGGGACACAGCCTTGTGCAGCCACCCCTGCTATGTCCCACAAATGGAAATGGGCAGTTCTGCCTCGTCCCAGCTGCTGTCGGGAAGCAGCAACAAAAGGGCTCTTGATGGAGTGTGTTTATTTGTTTAACTGCATCAAGTGAACCAATGTGCTTGAGAGCAAGAGAAAGCCTCAGTGGTCTGTAAAAGTTTTCTTTTTTTCAAACATGCTTATACAAGCATCTGCTTATACAAGCTGTCTGACTAGCGTGCTGTAATCGGCAATGTCAGGTAATCAGGATGGAAATACTTTGGGGTTTTTTTGCCCTTTTTACGTTGTTGTTTTCTCCATCAGGAGAACTTGCCAGCCAGAATAGCAGAGTAGGAAAGCCTAGAGAAGCACCTCTTGGCTGGTATTCATCTACAACAATAACAGGATAGGCGCTAGTTATGAAGTCATTGTGTTTCATCACTTCTGAATTTTCACATTTTTATCTGAATCACTTGATGGCACAAAGACATTGAATTGAAAGATTTCAGCAATTTTGAAATAGAAGAATCTTTCAACAATGATGGGAATGAACAGGAGCCCTGACTGTTGAATTCTGTTGAGAAAATACCTTGAAATATCCATGATCTGGAGTTAGCTGACAAAACGCATCTTCTGAATACTGAAGGAAACCTCATCTTAGCTTCTACTGGATTTTTTTAAAGGCAGAAAAGTAAGAAGAAAAAGAAACTCAACTGATTATTCTACTCAAAATATGAAGGAAGGAAAGTGAGTTGGATTAAAGGGATTTACTTTACTTATGGTCTTGTTCACTAAATATCATCCCTTAAATTTTATGCAATTAGCCAGCTCAGTTTTCTCAAATAAATGCAATATTGGGAAAAACATGTTCATTGGAGCTGATATATCCTGGGTAAGGGAGTGGGTTTAGGTTTTCTTTTTCATCAGCAGTTTATTTTTTAGTGTCACTGATCTGATCACAGTTAACCTTTTAAGAGGCAGTTGGGTTTTTTGCTGGTAGGTTACATTCACTGGAGCTGTGCTGCTCTGTGGGACATGAAAATGTGTCTGTGAGGTGCTGGTACGGGAGAAGGTTGGTGCTGGCCACACAGTGGGCAGTGTTGTGGTGAGTACAGAGCTGCTGGGGTGGTGTAGCTAAGAGCATTTACTGCTTCTGCTCTCTGTCCTAGAGCAGTGTGGTAACACCCTGCTTCCGTGGAAGTTGTGATAACACCCTGAGGTTGACGTTGAGGGACGTTGAGGACATTGGGTGGTTCTTGGGTTGGGTCATGGCCAACGATGACCATGGGTCATCCATGACAAGGGAGACCTGGTCGGCATCAAGGTGGGCACTTTAGGGACATTGGGGACACCTTGGGGACATTGGGGACACCTTGGGGACATTGGGGACACCTTGGGGACATTGGGGACACCTTTGGGACCTTGGGGACATTGGGTGGTTCTTGGGTTGGGTCATGGCCAACGATGACCATGGGTCATCCATNTGGTCGGCATCAAGGTGGGCACTTTAGGGACATTGGGGACACCTTGGGGACATTGGGGACACCTTGGGGACACTTTGGGGACATTGGGGACACCTTTGGGACCTTGGGGACATTGGGTGGTTCTTGGGTTGGGTCATGGCCAATGATGGCCGTTGGGTCATCCACAACAAGGATCACGGAAGCAGGGTGATATCCCATCAAAGATCTGTATTTCACTTTACATCTGTATTGGCTTACCTCACGAATCATCTGCTGATTTCACGATTTCTTTTGAGCTTGATTGTGTGGCACATTCATTTTTCGTGGGACAGCCCTTCGCTGAAATGGCTTCTGATGACACATAGGCAAGCTACAGGAAAAATACGAGTTTTGCTGCCATTTTCTCAGCAAGACTCACAGTAGCAGAACACTTGTGCCTAGTTCTTCCAGACACATCATCTTTAGTAAAACTGAATGTTGGGCTGTATTTATAGAACTCCTCTTAAGCTAGAAAATTACAATCATCTACTTTTCAAATGTGTGTGGGTAGAGGCTGCAGATCCAAACTGAAGCTTCCTTTCTGTAGAGAGAAAAGCAGTGACATACTGAAATTTACAGCCAACCTAGCTCCAGGGATTCAAATTCTAACAAACAAGCACCCTGAGTTTATGAACTTGACAAGTCTCTCTTCAAATTATTTTGAAAGACAATTTAAAATTTTACTATTTAATTCCCAAAGGACAACAGCAATTTCAGAAATTCCCAGTGATATGAGGAAGGGCTTTTGAAGTACTGATTACTAGATTGCTAGCATAGGTAGAGCATTGAGGAAATAATAATTTGGTGGGCTCTGCTTAACCAGTGCATTTATGGACTGAATGCCAGCATACCTAAATAAAAAAATTGTAATTTTAACATCATAGTCCATTGGTTAGTCATTAGCTCCCCAGATGCCTGTGACCAGTACCTAAGCGGTGTCTTTAGAAGGGGAGATGATGCAGAGTCTAGAATTCTTTGCTTATGGAGCTGTTAATTGGCAAAGTTTGGACTAGGCCTGGAAAACTTTCAAAATAGACTAAAATCAGATGGAAAACATGGTTAGTCATTATGGATCACGTAGTCAGTCTATTTTATCTAGTGTGCAGCTTATTAAAATTGACAAAATCCTCGTATAACTTCTTCAGAAATGTCATCTGAACCTAGTTGTTAAAAAACATTGAGATTAAGTGTCACAATTTGCTCTTCTAAATCATAGTAACAACTTCCTGAGAACGCAAGGCAATGTGTCAGGTGTAGTCAGGCTGTGGAGAGGAGGTTGTTAGTTCTTTGGGATTTATATAAGGTGTATGTCTCTGCAACACAAAATTGCATTAACCTTTCAGACTTACACACCCCACAACGAATAGAGACCTAATTATCTTTCTACTCTCACCCCTAGGTTTATTTCAAAATTACTGATTTCCAGGTTTTCACATCTCCTGAATTACCCTATTTTAGATTTTCATTCTCCAGCTATTAACTTGCATGTATTCCAGTCTGAATCTTACTTTCCTGGGGGAACTCTTGCCTATTTTTTTCATTTACCTAATAATGTTTTCTTTAATCCACATTAGACTTTCAATTTCATTGAAACTTAATGTTATGAGCAGGTCAGTTGAAATAGCATTGCTGCCTAGTGACAAAATTAATCACAACCAGGTATGTGGGCTGTTCCAGGCTGTGTGTCCCTTCTTGCTCCATGCCTGGTATTCAGCCACAGTCTTAATTTACAGCCTTCAATCTGTTTTTAGTCCAAACCCATGCTAACAATTTTGTTATAATTAAAATTTTTCGAATATATGAAAGCTATCCCTTCAACAACCAATTCTGATTTGATATCAAAACAAACCCTGAAATCTCAGTGGTATGAATTAAGTTAAAGCAAAACATCTTGATTATACACTCTTTTTCCAAAACTTTTTACAACATTAAGACAGGATTCAGCTGCCTAAGTGCAGGCATGTATTATATCTATATCTGAGCTTGTCATCTACGTTCCTTTTATGGTAAATGAATCAAAAGAAGCATTTTTAGGCTGTAGTTAATGGCATCCTGTGGAGAAGTCTCAGTCTGTGGAGCAGAATCATGCCAGTGTCTGCCTCTTCATAAACTGAACAAAGCTCACGTAGATACTTTGCAGACAACTCACATTAAGTGAGGTGAATTCTATCCTTAATACCACAGGTGTGTATTTTTTTATTAGATTAGGCTTCTAACCTCTTACATTAACATCAGTAACCTCTTCCATAAGAATATAAAGAATTACAATCCCTTATTGTAATATGCCAGCTAGAGCAATCTCATACTGTTTGCTAACTGAAATAGAGATTTAGGCTTTTCTCTGTGTGTCAGCATTTATAAAAACAATCAGAAGGCTTTTGACTGCATTTTTACATCAAAATCTTAATCTACCAAAGTTCACATACACAACAGGTGTTTTTCAAAGACAGCAGCTTCTGGATGTCACATTAGTCATTTGGGGTCAAGTTCTGTGGCTTTTCGTTGAGGATTATTCACAAGTTGTTCCACTCCCACAGTGGGGTCAAAAAGGAGTAAGTAACAGAGTTGTTAAAAGTGTTGTTTTCTTCCAAGTGCACTTGATTTTGCTTCTTAGACCAGATGGAATCAACAACTGATCACTGTGTTGTTTATCCCTGCAGCATAGCCTCAACAATTCAGCCAGGCTTTTTGCAGACGTTGCCTTCAACAATAAGCTCCAGGACAGGATGCTGGAGAGATCTATAAAGGCATGTTAGGGCACTAAATTCCCACAGAAAATACCTTACATAATAAAGAGTAGGATGACAAATCTGGGTGCTGTCCCTGAGGATAAGTGTCCTGATGGCCACATAAACCCGATACGTTAGTACAGCATAGAAAGCTGGAAATCAAGGCTCTGTTATTAATGTTAAAACTTAATTTCATTGTCCCAGTCACACTATTTCGAGGTTGGTGTATAAAGAGAAATTTTTTCAGTGATATTCAACTTCTCTACGTATCTTCCTTTTCCTTTTTGCAACCTTTGGGGCACAGTGGGGAGCAGTCTCAAAGGGTCTGTGCTGTGCTGCCTGTGCTACTCCAAGTGACAGACTTCGTTAGCACAGGAGTTTGGTCAGAGCTTGCAGGAACTGTGACCAGCTCTCCCAGAGGTCCCTGACCTGATTTGCAGCATGTACATTCAGCAGATTGGAATCTTGTCCTGGAGGATTGCTGTGTCTAAATATCACTGCAAATAGAAAAGAGAATTATACCTTTTCATTGATTAGAAAGTCTGTCCATGTATTTTATGCACAATGATTAAAAAACCCACAAACCTAGACACAAGAGGTTGAATACTTACTCATTCCAGCTTCCCTTTCATTGCTTTGCAAACAGAGGGTAGATAGAGAATTTTAAAAGCCAAGGACCAATAAAGAGGGCTGCAGGAGATAACTAAGTAAAAACAGAAACCAAACAAACCAAGACAAACAGGAAGAATAATCTAGAAAAAAACATGGAATTTTTGTTTTTCAATTGTCTAAAAGTAAGGAGGCTCTTCAGGTGATTCTGGAGTTGTTCTGTCTGTGCCCTGCCTCGGGATGTGTGGTACAATCCCAGTGATACTGGTGGGATTCCCGTTCACACTGACAGAGCCCATGCCTGTCATTACACTGGGCTGCAATGAGGATAGATCCTGGCAGCTTTTGGGCTACAGAGAGTCCTCTGCCATGCCATCTTGTCGTGTCATATCCTGTTGCTCACTCCAGACAGGATACCAGCTCAGAGCTGCAGGGAGCCGTTCAGTCAGCTTGTCCATGTGGGAGGTGCTGGAAATGCAGGGAGACAAATGTGCAGCTGAGGCAGCCACACAGGAGAGCAGAACAAAAGGGGCAACAAAGTGAGATTCCTCTTGCAGCCATTGAATGTTGTAGAAAGCCTTGTAAAGAGGCTGTCTATCTGCTTGGAGCTGCTCAGGAAATGGGAGATGCAGAGTTCTCTCTGCTTTCTCATTTTTAATACTACATGTGCTGCTGCTGCTGTGCATCCTTGAGGAGTCATTTTGGAACATACTATATTGAAACCATTAAAATATGTGCTTTGATTTTTATCTCCTTCCTAATGTTTACTGGAGTCATTGCACTGGCCCTAAGTCCAGTGAATGCTGTTTGGTGCCTTTTATTGGAAGAAAGCCCTGTGTTGAAAATGCAGAAAGGGTTTATTGTTCCCTTTTTTCCTCATTCAGGATGGACTTGTGCCTTTGTTTTTTGGTTCTGTGGTAAAGAGGTGATGTGGCACGTGGAATTCTTAGGCAGAGGTGCCTTTCTGTGGTTTAAATACAAAACTTAATAGCCAAAGCCAAATGATTGATGTCTGGCTCTGCTGTAGACTGCTCTAAACAGCATTGCAAATATCTGCTGGCCTCAAAGTACAGGTTGACTGTTTCTGAGCCCATTTATACCTCAGTTTGCCAAAGGGAGCATTCCCAGCACTGCATTTGCTGTCTCCACATACACACTCTCCCCTCAGTTACTGCCCACACACTCTGAGCACTTCATTGCATGAGTTTTGCCTTTCAGCACACCCCTCTGGGAGCCTGTGCAACTCACTGAGCTGGTAGGAAGATAAAACTACGGGTGTGTAAATAATTTTCCTGGGAGTTTTTTTTCCTGCAGACTTTGGAAATTTAAACAAGTCAGTAGAGGGATATGACAAGCCCCAAAGCTGGTGCAAGGGGAAGGAGGTTGGATGTAAGGAACAGGATGGAATCATATAGTATGGGGTTAAAAAGTAAAAGAAAAGGAGGCAGAATAGCAGAGGAGGGAGGGGAATGGAGGTACTTTCTTGGGGAAGCTTTTCCACCAGCCTTTCAGAATGGTTTGTTTATTGAATAGGACAAGAAGCTGTTGACAAAAGCTGTTGTTGAGCCAAGACTTGTGACTACTTTGAGGAATAAGAGACATCTCTTCCTGTCAGAGTATATGCCCTTGAGTTATGTGTTCTTAGAAGTATGAATTTCTGAAGGTAAGTCCTCAGAGTAAATGCACATGACTCCAGGGAGCTCTGACAAAGCCAGCTTGGGATGTGTTATCCTTGGTAAAATGATGTGTGTGGCTGAGCCAATGGCATTGTTCCCTGCCCCTCAAAGGAGTATTTCTGTTCCCAATCCTCAGGCTGACTCCCTTGTGCTGGCTTCATGGTCATTGCACTCTGCTGAGCCACTTTGCCTGGCTACAGCTGGAAAAACCAAATTCCAGCTTTACTCCCAGTCCAAAGCCAGCCCAGTGCTTTGTCAGAGATGTGGAACTGGTATGGAAGTGAATGTGTCACTTAGCAGTCTGGTTTGGTTCTATAGCATTAGGTCAGAGCCACTTTCATGGCACAACTGCTTATATATTTTATTAGACATCTGAGAATTTAGTTTTCTGAAAGATTTCTGGTGATGTTGAGTTCTGGGGTAGAAATAATCTCATTTATTATGTAAGTATTCTTGCATAGGCAGTTTCTTTAGTATCAAAGCTCTCTATGCCTTTAACATGAAGACTTCTGATAAGATCTAAACTTAAAGTGGTTCACTCAAGGTCTTTGTCGTATTTAATAAGGATTAAATAAGATTTTTCCAGTTTGTGTGATAGAACTGCATAATGAGAGCTAATGAAACAGTCAACAGAAAGAAATTCTGTTCCTGCTACATAATGCTGTACGATAAAATTTGAAATTCACGGAGCTTCTATCAGTTTGATTAAAGCTCATTTCATTCTCTAAATAAAGCTTCTTAGATGTTAGAAATTGAAACTGAGAACAGGAATCTCTGGAGTACTTCCTAACGATTGTTTAAAACCATTAACTGAATCAGTTATTATTATTACATTAATCAGCATCAAATTCAAAAAGCAAAAGAAACAAAAACCAAGGAAACAACAACACAACCCACAAAACAACCAGAACAATCCAGGGGAAATCAGGAGAATTTCACCTCATATAAACTTGAAATTCTGTAAAATTCCAGGACAACTGGGTGTCACGCTGTAACTGCGATACAGTGACTCACTGCATGTAGGCAAACTATGCAGAATGTATCTAGCTTTGCCATTCAATTAATGATTTCTTTTGTTCAAAGTGAAAATTTCCTTCACCTAAAGAACCGTGTAAGTAGCTCCTGCTGGTGCAAAATGTTTTACACCAGATTTGTGCCTCTTGCTGTGCAACTGCTCAGCCAGTCTGCTGCTGCTCGGCCTCAATTTTCTAGAGGCAGTTTAGTTGTAACATGGGACTTGCTATGTAAAATAACTCATTTAGTGGAATTAAAAATATATTTCTGAGCTAATAACTGCACAGCACACAAGGTATACGGTCAGCGCTCTCTTTAGGGACTGAGAAAGGAAATTGAAAGGTCAGCTGAACTTAGAGTGTATGACACTTAAAGGTTGGGCATGCAGCTTGGTAGTATGTAATGTTTAATGCAATTCTTTAAAATAATACTGTAATTCTCTGATACCCCTGTTGTAAATTTAGGAACTGCGGGTGATGATAAAGAATAATCAGTGTCATTCTTTTGGATGACTTATGCATCCTGGAGAGGGTAAGACATCTACTGCATGGGGTTTACTCACATACTGATAATCAGACTTCCAAAAAATCGATACATGCTTGGTGGAGGAAGAATTCAGGGATTGCAGCACACACTGCAGGCTGTATTTCTTCTGGTAATGAAAGTATCCGAAGGGGCAGTGCCATCTCTTTCAATTCTCTAATATTCTTTTTAGCTGTTGCAACCATTATGTTAGTGACAGTCATTCTGTGTAAAAAGGATTTGATAATGCTTTTATCTCTCAGCCCTCAAAAATAGTCTTTCTCATTCAAAAGGATGCTGTCCTCTTCAGGTCACAGGTGCTGTATGTACCTGTGCACAAATCCATGATTCGAAGCTCTGCATAGACTTCTAAGTGCCTTCATTCACTTTCATCTTATGAACATGTGAAGTAGGCATTATCTTTTTCTGGTGAAACTTCACTTCCTCTCAGTTTGGCTTTCTTTCCTTGATAAAAATGCTACTACTATTCACAGCATGAAGTGCATTTTCTTGGACTCTGCAGCAGGCAAATGGAGAAATGAAGCTCCTGCAGTCCCGTAGTCTCAGCCGTATGTTTGAAAAGTTTAATTGATAAAGGCTTTAGGTTTAAAGTGTTGGCTGCTAAAATGAGCTTCCAGGCATTGAGCAAGAGTTTGATCTGATGATTGAATAGTCCCAAATTCAAGAGCCTTCTTCATCATGCTGCAGACTTCTTAGTGTCTGCTAAAACCCAGAGCCACGGTTCAGGCTGCCCTGCTGCTCGGAGGACTAACAAGCAGAGATGGTTGGGCTGCAAGCTTTGCTTGCTTCCTGCTCTTGGGAGTTAACTCAGATGCCAGCCCTTGTCTGCTGGTGGAGAATTGTTTCCAGTCTTGAGCCCAAGGTTCTAACTCAGGTTGTGAACCTGAGCCCCAGCCTATTCAGAAACTTCCCCAGGAAAATCTAACTTCCTCTCCAGCCAACTCGCTGGATTGTCAAGGCTCAGAGGGCGAATAGCTGAGGGGTTTTTGCACTGTTAATTATGCAAACTAGGATCAACAAAAATTTCATTGGACTCTGCTCATTCATAAAAGACTCAAATTATCTCATTTATTTTAAGTGCTGAAAAGCCACTCTAAGCTGTGCATGTTTCAGCTTTGCTTCCATGGCCTCTTGGCTGGCCTCAGCAAAAGGAATGGAGTGACAGGAGCATTTCTCCAGGATCACAATTCCCTTGAGCAGCCTGCTCTGGTAAAACATGTGGTGCCTGCTGCCAGGGGCTTCAGGAACTCTCCTCTGCCATGAGCAGTGACCTGGCTGTCTGCAGGCCACAGCTCTGCCCTGGGAAAAGGGCACGGAGGAATTACTGGAACAAACTGACAAACTTTCAGTGAAGAAATCAATCATTACTGATGCACATTAAAAATTGCAGGTTAGTACTGGAAATACATTGTAGTGCCCTTGTTTATCTTTCTTATTTTTTCAGTCATTTCTGTAATTTTTTCTTAGGCTAAAAATAGACCTGGAGTTTAAAGGTGCTGGCTGTTGTGATTTCATGATAGAACAAGCCACTGTTTTTATTACATTTAATGACTTTGTAAATTAGCTGATTAAATTGTTCAGTAGGTTTCATTTTGGTATATAAAATACCCTCTATTAATCTGAAATGAATAGGAAGATATACCCTTCATATCTTTCATGTAAGAACTTAGTGTTATTTGTTACTCATTATTTTCCAAGTAAAATAAGCATAATTAAATTCTTAATTAGCTGAAGCATATTTTTTATTTAATTTTGTCTTAATTCCTCACAGAATTCTATATTATCTATTTCGAGAATTGCTCCCAGAATGTTACATACTGGAAAACCCATTTTAATTGATTATTCTAGTGGCCAGTTTGTATTTTTAATACTCTTGCAAATGCTAAGGCCTGCATGCTAGTGAAGTATCTACAGGAGGTGAACTTGGATGACAGAAATCCAGAAGTTTGTTTTCTTTTTCAGTTTAAAGGTTTTTTTATGACAGTATTTAAACAGCATCTTTTTTACACATAGGAATTGCTTATTTCTGGATACAAATGAAAATTTTTTCTAGGTAAGAACATTAGCATGAAATCTTGTCGATGTAAAGATAAAGAAAATATATTAGGTTGTACAAATCATTACTAATTTTTTTAATTAACGACTTAGTTATCCAATTCCAATTGGAAGGTGCTGGTGAAATACAAGCTGTTATCATGGGTTGTTTTGGTACACAATTACCAATTAATATTTCCTACATCTAGGGCTAGTGCTTGAAAAGATACATCTAATTAAAGGAAACAACCCTGCAATCTGTATCGACGCTTTTCCCTTCCAATAGGCTTCTGTTCCTACTAAACCTAACGGGGGAATGAGGCAAAAAATGGTGTTCTGTACTATTTTAATTTCATTTGTATGTTTTTAATCTCTGTTTGGCCAAGGTTCACCTAAATGGCAAGTTATAATCCTTCTTCTTTCAGAGCAGTAATATAACCAAAAGACCCCCAACAAATTTGTTTTTTAGGGTGCTTGTAGCAATATTTCATCAGGAGAAAGCTCTAATGGGGAGTAAGGAGCTATTAAAACCAAAATCCATGACTCAATTTCCATGATTATGCTAAAGGAAATGAAATTGTCAAATGTAATTACCTTTAAATTTTGAATATAACAATGATTTTGCATGAACAGAACATTGTAATGTCTTTTCTTTGTGTATAATTAATACAATTAGAAGAAGTAGGAAGGAAAGAGGTTCATGGAGTTTAAGAGATGAGGACAGGAATAAAGCAAAATGGGATGTATCAAGGACTCCTAGAAAGAATTCCTTATGTCAGAGTAACTGTTTTGGATATAGTGAAGATGAGAGGATTTCTCACACGGCTTTAAGGGAAGGTACATATCCAGGACAGCATTTCAGGAGGGCATAAATCATCATGTCTAAAGATTTCCTGTCCTTTGAAGAACCCTGGCATAGCAATTCCGTGCCCATTACCCTTTCTTGAGCTGAGATGGAGCTGGCCCATAGAACACCACGATTTCAGGTGAGAAATTACTCTGCTTTCACAGGGGGTTATCATTCCAGGGTTGTTGAAATCTCAGTTCCTCCTTAAACTCTGTGTGATGATGTCAGCCAAAACTCTGAGTAAGGGAATAAAGAATAAATAGGTAATTGAAGGAAAATTCTTTGCCTCCAGCTGGATTTTTCTGGAGAATTTTACACTTTACTGTAAACTTGAGAATTTCTTTCTGCCCCTCAAACCCCTCATTTATTGTTAGTTGGGTGAGCATGAGAACACTTGCTTCTCTAGGCCAGCCACTTCTTCATATTTAAATAGTTGGTTGGTTTTTTTCTGCCTTATCATGGTTTCTTGTGCCTGATTGTATATAGATTACAGTAATTATAGAGAAATACCAAACCAGATCTCCCACAGGCTGGAGATGCAAGGTCTTGAAAACAATTCCTTGTGATGTTTCTCAGCAGGAGCCATTTCATCGTTATGAAATTATTGCAGGAAACTACAGCTTTTTGCCCATGACTCCAGACAATATGTGATGATAAAAAGAACAGAGAGCTGAGGCTGGTAAAGCAAAGTCTGCAACTAAAAAAAAACAAAAATTGTGGTTTACAATATTTTGATTAGAATAATAACTTACTCTTTGCCAAATACAGGATGAAGCAAAGAATCAGATTAAACCAAGAACATCAGAGTGTTTGCAATGCCAAAAGGTGTACAAGGAGATAATTCATTTCTGAATTGCATTGATTTAAAAGATACTTTATCTTCCTATCAGAAACTTTGCTTTATGTAATGAAAAAACACACCATTTTCAAAGCAGATAAGATAGGAAGGAGACATAGGTGTGCTGTTTATTTTGAGATGTAAAAGATATGGAAGGGACATCTGGATTGATTGGAAAGCAAAACAAGCTTTTATCCAAGAAAAGATATTTTACTTGTCACAATGAAGGGTTTGTTTTTATTCCTTCATTAAAACCGAAAAGACAGGAGGCATGTAGTGGCAGAACAAAGTAAGTGATAGAATTTGTGATCTTGCTTCATGTGAATTTTCATTGCATAGTTCAGGCAGCGACAACATTTCTTCAGATTTCTTCACCATTCCTGTTTCATGTTTGCCTTTAATTTGATGTCCATAGTGTGTTTCATTTGCTTTTTATCCATGTAACAGGCTGTTCAATATTTAAGTGTCCACTTGTTGCTTTTCCCTATAGAAAGCTCCAAGTCACTGTGTAAATTTTTGGCACAAAGAAAAGTGAATTTTAAAAGCAGCAAAGGATCTTTTGGGAGCAATGTAAGAGTTTGGGTGGTCAGAGAGGTGGGGTTTCCATCTCCCATCTGATGTGTGACCTGTTTCCTTACCCTGACATTTTAGACTTTACCTGATAAACCAGAATGAATTCTGCCAATTGCCACTTGTCCGTAGTTTGCAGTTCACGTCTTGAATGTTTGCATCATTCATTTATCCATCCCTGATGCATTTTTACATAAATCTGCCAGGGTTTTGGTGTATGTTTTGGGCAAAGTCTGCATTTGATAAAAGGTGACCTTTTGTTTTGGTTGTCCAGCAGACTTGAGTGCTAATAAGCTGAAGGATGAGGTGTTTAATGAGTCCTGTGTATAGAAATAATGATAGATGACTTACTTGGAATTCTACAGACACAGCATGGCCAGACATGCTGAGGAGTGCCTGGAACTGCACCAGCCTTACAGTGGGAAGCTTATTGATTGCACAGAGACAGGGAACATTTTTATAATTTTTGGAACACTGTACTGCTTCAGGTACGAAAATCCATTAAAGAAGGATTATAAAGTTAGCTTTAACCTGGATCCTAAATTGTTTCTTGGTGTACAGTCAACAGCAGCTTTGTGAGATCAATCACACTTACTAAGGCATATTAAAATCAACTTGTTTAATTTTAATTACTGGTACACCTGACTCTGTGAGGCAGCTGTTCATAAAGCTAAATTGCTTTTCTGCCAGACAGGAGTTTCATTTCACTTCATGGTACATTTTTTGCCTTATACACTTAACCCACATTTTGCTTTCTTTCCCCCTCCTTCCCCCTTGCCCATGATTTTCATTTCTCTCCAGATAATTTTCTCTGTTTTGCCTTCTATTCTCATTAGCAGAAGCTGCAGCCTTGGCAATGAGTTAACTTTAATAAAGTAGATGGATTGTTTGAATTATTAGTTGATGTAAAGGTACAGACCTGGACCTCTTTTTTGGTAGTCTCTGTTAACCTTGCTATGTCAGCAGTTTTGCCTGCAGACACCTAATCAGCTCATAAAATCTGCTGGCTCTGTTGATGGATATATTAAACACATACATTTATTTTAAAGTTGTATATGATTTTCTCTTTTAGCTGTGTGTATTTTAGTTTTCTGTGCTATCTTTTTTTTGTAGGGGAATTCTATAAAGCCATTTAGTAATTTTCATTCCTGGTTTTGCACCTCCTGTCATCCTGTGTTTTTATAGAGAAACATTCATGTTCAGTTTATAACAAGTTATTTCCTTGCTCCAGTCTCTGAAGTTAATGATAGACTTCAGTATCAGAAAAGGAAGAACACGCCTAAGTTTTGACTTCCCACATAATGTATTAAACATGGCTGTTACCCTCATCTTCTTTCAGTGGAATAGGCTTATAAATACCTGCCTACTCCCAGCATGGACACAAGATGCTGCTCTGCTCTGAAGAGTATTGGATGCTTTCCCATTTCCAGTCAATTTGAGGATTTTCTGTGTCCTTCAAGAAGCAATTGAAGTTTCTGTATCAGGTCAATACTTTCAAGCTCATAGTAAATGCAGAGAGATCAGAATAAAATTACTGGTTTTCATTTATTGAAAGGCAGCACTTTTTGGGAAGAGAACAGGTAGATGCAAAAGACGTGTAAGCAAAACCAGAACACTGAATTTTGGGAGAAGAGCAATGGTTCCAGCACAGCAGTTGTACAAGTGCTGAATTTGTGCATGGCACTGCAGTAATGGCCTATTAGGGCAGTAAGTGGCAGCAATTAGTGTGATTTGGACATGATGTCTGTAATTCTGGAGGCAAAGGGAGTCAGCGGCATTGGGGGAAAGATGCATGGCTTTGAAAATTGAACACAACTTAGAAAGCAACGTAATAATATCGAGGACAATTTCAGGAGTACACAGCAATGAGTAATTCTGTATTTATATATTTTACTAAAATTTTTGCCCTCATGATAGCCTTGAACCTGCAGATTTTGGATCTTAGCACACTCTGTGGATTTTCCAATGGTTTTGCTCCTGTGAAAAAAATGAAGGAGATTTTTTTTCATATGGCTGATTCCCAGAATTTCACAAGTTAAGTTCAGATGTTACTTGTCTGTTTCTGTTTTATTTCTCGTTTTTCATTCATGTGCATTCTGTGCCTCTTCTGTAGCAGATTTTAAAATGCAGATTGCAGGTGGAGGGAGGCAGAGGACAGCACACACTGCTGTCTTGCCTTGCTGCTGGGAAGCTTGATAAAAAGGGAGCCCTTCAGAACTCCCTTTTTATTTTTTCCTGTCTGCATATAATAATTTGCACTGACTTTGGATTTTTGAGGTTTTCTAAGCCAATAAAAAATGTTGGAAATGAGAAAAGCATTCTATAAATGCAGCCATATTGCAGATCTCTTGAGATCTTCTGGAGGCTGCAGACCGCTTTAGTGGGCCTCAGTGCTTCTCACAAAGCCCATGCCTTGCAGCTGCCCTGCTTCTCCTTAAGCTCCTCTTGTCAAGGCTTCTATGAAAGCAGACAAAACTCAAAATCCTCTCCTGTGGCCTCCTGTCTCCTTCAAAAGGTTGGTAAAGCCACACTTCAGTGTTTCCGTGCTGAATTTCTGGAGCTATCATCACTTAGCAATGCGGAGCATGCCTCTCCTGGCTTGCTGAATGTCTTCTGCTGCGTCTGTCTTCAAAGGCAAAGAGGGTTTGCAAAATGCAGCCAGAGTGTAAAGGGGAGCCTGCTGTTTGCAGAGATTGTTCTCTGAGGGTTCCTTGGCTGTGGAATGCAGTCCCTCATTGATCTCACACAGCCTGAATTTGGTTACGTGGTTTTGGAATAAATAAATGGCTATCTCAGTGCAACTTCGCTTTTAATTACCTGGAAGGACAAAAGTTAAAACCAGAAGTGTCTTGAGGTGAACCTACCCTCTAAATAAAGCACCAATTCTCTCCCTTTAAAAAGGCCTGACAAGTGACTAGTGGTGTTTAGGTAGATCTCTGCATAGAGCTGGCAGATAGTAAAACAAAGACATGATTTAACAGATTTTCTCTAACTGGGCCAAACTCTGCAAAAGATGTTTTGCTATAAGAAGGGGGTAAGAATTCCTTCTCTGTGCATGTAATCTGGGAGTCACTGTTATGAATAATGAGCCATCTGAATTGGAAGAGCCCCATGGCTCACATATATCAACCAGCTACCATGGTGATGGACATGGTGTAAAAATCTCAGTAAAATAGAACCCTAGGATATTCTCCCTGGTCTTTATTATAAGTCCCAGGCAAACACTCCCAGAGATGAAAATCCTCTAGGCAATGTTAAATGTAACTCAACCTTGACTTGCAGGAATTCATCTTTGGAATGGAAAAATTGTTTGTGTCTGTGTCCAATTAATTCTTGGCTTTCATTTGAAACTGCTAGAATTTGCCAACCCAGTTTTGATGGGTTTTATTTATGTAATATAAATTCTTGTCAGCTGAGAATTAGTCTTATATATTCATTGGAAAGAGAATTTTTTTATTCACCAGCAACCTGGACGTTATACACAGGAGACCTGAAAATTCAAGAACCTGTCTCACCTCATGAGTCAGAGCTAAACACTCTCTTTGAAGAGCTGTCAACCCAGCTTGCCCCATACAGGCAGCAGGTGAACCAATGAAACATTGATTATTAATAGAAAACAGATACATTGTCTTCCTGCCTAAAACCCCTGCTAGAAAATAAGCTTCCTGAGTTCTTCAACCTTATTTATATGAGGGAAAGTTTTCAATTTCTCTTGCTTGCAAGGTCTCTCAATTTTTTTTCCATATGGAAAAAACAGTAATGGCTGTAATGCTTTTGATCAAACACTTAAGGCATATTGATGAGTGTTTTGAGAGTTATTGCAAGTTTCCTTTGCTGATTTTTCTTGAATTCATTCCAATATTTGGATTAGACCTGTGGTTTCTTGCTGTTGTCAGTTTTGCTGTTATGCTCCAGTACAGATCTCCCACTCTTAATCTTTCCTTAGCCTGGAGGAAGGTGGGGTGCCATTCCCACTCTCAGCATGTGGATATCAATCCTACCTAGACTGTTTTGCCCTTGCCTGAATCTCATGCTGAGCTCCCAACTTCTAGTGATTTGGTCAGGCCTGTAATCAACAGAGTCCTCAGGAGCTGGAGCCTCCTGGCTCGCCCTGTGCTTTGGCAAGATGTTGCTGTTACACAGCAGCCTCGGGTATTTGCTTTGTCAGAGTGCCTGGCAAAGGTTATGTGTGTCCAGCAGGAATGAACAGTGGCTCTAGCAGTTACCTTTTCATGAGATGTTATTGTAATGGTGTGACCTGCACCCTTCAGAATCCCTGCTGCACGCTTTTCAAGCTAAACAGAGCTGTGTACAATCCAGCTCAGGATTTTCACTGATGTGATGTGTCAGTGTCCTCCAGGAGAAACCTCTTAACTCTGGAAAAAATCAGGACCAAATCCATAGAAGTCCATAGAAAGCAGTATTGTTAGGAATGTGTCTTGGTCATGCTTAAGGAGAGATTTGAGTCAAAACCTCATTTTATGTTTTGGTTATGTATACAGAATCCTCCATTTTGCATATCTATTTAACTGCCTCCAAATAATTCTTACCAAAAAAAGTTGTAGAGGTAGGAAGTGTACATCAAAGAAGGGTGAAATGCAGAAAAAAATTATGCTGACCTTACACTCATTCCTGAACATAATTTGTATTTCTGTATTCTCTTGTTCTTTAACGTGCTTAATAGAATGTGAATGTGGAAGAAAGAGAACTATAATTTAGTATGTAGCAAACTTTAAATTAATTTGCATAATTCTATATGTACAAGCTTCTGAAGGACAAATACAGGCAAGCACAGCTAGCTGCCTTTTTCTGCAAATACACAAGTATCTGAATGTGTATAATCATATAATACAATATATAATTTTCCCATAATGCATAAAATACTTTAGAAGTATACAATTGATCGTAGTTTTAGTGCAAACTAATATCAGCAACTGTAGCATGAAAATAATGGAAAGTTTAAAATAAAGCTCTTATAATCTACAAATTACAGAAGCAAACAAAAATAAAAGCTAAGCAATCAAAACGATAAAATGAAGCTTTTGAATTCTAAATCATCAGTTTAAGATTTTACCCACAGGAGGTATGAAGTCTGCCCTGAAATAAAGGAGCTGAATTTCCAGGAATCCCTTCAATAGAATAGAGTGTGGGAGTTGGAGCCCTCCCAAGGAGCCAGAGCAGGCTGTTCCCAGAAAAGCAGTTGTTGCAGGGGGAATTATCTGGTAGGCAATACCCCTCAGGAAAGGTGTGCACTAATCCCTTTGCTCTCTCAGCGTGGGCACGATCTCATCCAGAGTCCCTGGGCAGAGGCAGGACACTGCACTGCCAGGCAAAGTCTGTGCAGAATGAAGGGAAGCCATAGGAGACCTGAAAGAACAGAGAGCTCCAAAATCAGCCCTCTGGGGAAAGACTTCTGGAGCCACTTCACAGAGAGAAGATAAAGGGATGGTACATGAAAGGTACTTTCAGCATGGCAAGGGAGAAATTATGATGTACATCTACGGATAGGAAAAAAATACACTTAAAATACAATTAAATTTGTCTTGTACATTAGGAAAAGTTCCTAATGGAGAGGTTAATTAAGCATCAGAACAAGGCTGACTTTAAATGATAACAAGCCATTCTAAATAATAAAACCAAGCAGCAGTAAAATTATAGAAACAGCAAGTCAGCTTCTTTTCTGTGTCCAGACACCAGGAAAATTCTTTGGCCAGGAAAACAGGAGGGCCTCACCTGACTTCCCCTTCTTCATCCCTTGCTTTGAGGGCTGAAGCAGTGAGCAGGGTGAAGGGAAGGACCCCAGGCTCCTGCTCTTGGCTTGCAGCACCTTGTTCAGTCCAAACTGCTGTCACAGAGCAGACGCTGTGGCTGAAGAGCAGACCACACTCGTCCCCCCAGGCAGGTTCTCGTGGCCATGAGATTTAAATTGATTTAATCCATTAAATCTAACGGATTGAATAGACTCCCAGCACTGGAGAATTTGTGGTTACACAGATTGTACCGAGTGCGGGAGACACTGGCTTGTTTATTGAGATGCTCCCAAGTCGTTGATACAGGCTGATAAGATTTGTTTTCCACAGATAGCTGTATGGGTCATTAGTGAAGAACTGAAACAGATGATTACTGACAATAATTGATCTTTCAAACTACAGTTCTTTCTCTTTCTGAGGCACTCAAAAGCTATAATTTAAAGTTGTAATAGAAATACAAGTCCTTACTTGATGTTTTACATACAGTAACCATTTTGAGTCATGTGAGCTGTAAAAAACTATCCTTTTTATAATAATTGTCTGGCTTTAATTTTTTTTTGTTAAATTAAAATTGATATTGATTTTGTTTTCAAATGTGTTCCAGTCAGGAAATTGGAGGCCATTTTTCTCATTGGGGAAATAATGGATGAAAAGCCCCACTGTGATGTAATCAGCTCAAACTTTACCATTGGCTTGGATGACACCCGATCTTACCTAGTGCTCTAAACCTGAGATTTCACCTGAGAATGAGGGAAACAATATCAGCCCTGGCTCTCATGAGCTTGCTGTGGGCAACTAGGCTGCTCACTTTAGTTCCAGAGTGCTTTGTGCAGGTTGGCTTTTTGGTAGAGGTAAGTCAGTATCTCTAATGAAGAATTTTAATGCTTAGGGCATGGGGATTATCTCTTAAAGCTATTACATAGCAGCAATATCCACAGTACAAATTTCACCCAGGCTCTCTTACCCTCTGTAGCCCTTCTCATTTTGACCTTTGTAGGATCATTCCAGCCCAGTTTTAAGACTCCCACCTCTGTTCACTTGTCAGCCTCTTCTTTTTCCAACTTCTCATCTGACTTGGTGCAAGGTTTTGTGTAGGCTTAATTCTGTGAAATGGAATTTGTAAAGGTTATTTGACACGAGAACTTGCAAGAGAAACTTCATGTTTGTGGCGGAAATAAATTCTTACCCAAGAAATTCTCCTTTCAGATCTTTGCTGTGGGCTCTATTGATGGAGGAACTTTGGTATCCTGAGTGCTTTGACTTGGACAGAAAATATCGATCTGTAGCATGATCTGTCCAAGGGCAACAGCATCATTAATTGCTAAGTGATCTGCAAAACAATTAGAGACCTCCTGGCTGGTGTACAGAGAGATGAATGGAGCTGTCTGCCTAATCAGATACAGTTGTATCTATCTATGGACCCAGCAGTGTTGTTCCAAAATGCCGTGGGCATCTGTCACTTCCCCTTTCTCACAGTAACACGTGCCATGCTCTGCTCTGCAGGATCCTGCTCAGGAGCCTTCCAGGAGAATTCTGTTGGCTGGGACAGAATGGGCAGAGTGTTTAAGGAATGTTTTACTCTGTTTACCTGTTCAGGTGTGCTTCGTGAGAGAAGAGCAGAATTAAGCTAGTGGTTCTAAGCTTTGAAGAAGCTGCAATTCACATTTGCATTAACAGCATGAAGGCAGGACAAATGTATTAGAAATTAACTCTGAGCCCAAATGCAGTGAATGTAGCACTTAAGGAAAAGAATAGTATCAATGGTTTTTGAGGCTGTGTTCTTCAGTACCTGGTGTTTCAAAAGTGAACGTGAGCACTGCATGCCACACACGGATGTTGCTTGTGTGTGATACTCAGTTTAGTGCCTCAATACTGACATCTGATTTTATTTGCATTCTTCGTTTTCATATGCTATTGTTTGTAAGCTTTTTTTTTTTAAATCTTGTGATGAGATTTGTTAGAAAAGTTCCTGTCACAGTCACTCCGTCATTCCAGCTTGAATTTGAAGTTGGTTGTGGTTTAAATTATATACAAATTTTAAGCAATTTTCCTCTCCACAGTATTAGTTTAACACAAAGCTAATGAGAAATATACTCAGTGGGTAGCTTCCAGTATTTCTGTTGCTGTAACTGGCCTAAATTTGTCCGTGGAATTCTGCAGAGAATCTGTTACTTCTTTCAGTACAGATCTTGCTGTGTTCAGCACAAGGGCGAGAAGACGAGCAGGAGCAGAAAGCTCATACTGGAGAGTGTGTAGGCTGCTGCTTTATGTGGGATTTAGCACCTGCTTCTTTTAAAGAGTGGTTAATCTTTCTAAATTAGCAGCAGATCCACTGACCATCCTTCATATCCCTCAGAAGGAAAAGGGATGAGGGAGACCCTGCAGTGAGAGATTGAGTGCAATCCCCATTATTGTGTCTCTGGGCAGGGCACTGGGAAAGTGCCAAGAGGATTTATCTGGTAGATAGAAGGGTTGGAGGGGGAAAGTGATCCTTCTAAAACCACCTGAAAAGCAGCCTGCTTTTTGTTCCTTTAAGAAGCAGTTCCTAAAAAAATTGAGCTTTTCTCTAAAAGCAGCTGGATGTTTCCTGTTCTTGTTTTGTCTTTTAAGCATCAGTATTCCACACATGGAATACAACCAATACTATTTTTACAAAAGCGTTCCCAATTTTGGTAGAATGGTTTTGTGATGCTTTCATTGGCATCACATCAGGGCTTAGATGGTGTGACAGAACAATAAACTGGCTTTCCACTTGTGCAGACAGGTGTTGACTTACACCATAGATCACGTGTGAAAATGAGTCTGGCACTCCTGTCCCTATTGCTCTGCTTTAAAGCCCAAAGGGGGAGGAAGAACATGAAAAATACTTAACTCCTGGCAAATTCCCAATTTAATTTTCATCTATATGTCCTGCTGCCCTCCATTTCAAATTAAAAAAACCCCACGGTTCCTAATTCCAGTCACAAGAAGGATACTGGGAAGTCTGAGACAACAGCTTAAACAGCAACAGTGAAGTTTTCTAACAGTGCTGTGCTGCAAAGGGGAGGTGTTTGTAGCAGGGGAGACGTGGTCTTGATTCATGCATGATTTTAGTTTCCACAGTTACTAGGATGCTTGGAGGAGTTGATGCTTGAGGAGACTCCCACAACTCAGCTGTGCTTTTCCTAGCACTGCTCTTGTGTTACTGGCTGATGGGTTTTAGATCTGCATCAAACAGCATCAGTACAGGGATTTAGATGTAACACAAGAATTTTTCTGGAGTACAAGGTATAGGAAAGTAGGGTTTATAGGCAGTATCTTATAGACAGAATTGAGCAAGGCTGTTACAGTCTGTGTAGAGATTCTCTCTAGGTCAGGCTCTGGATCCAGCCTGTACCTCATGCAAAGTGCTGGAAATAATCCCTCTCCTGGTGTCTGTGCCAGCAGTCCAGAGCAGCGTTTGCTGTTGAGATCCCAACACACAAATGCAAGAAGTTTTCTGTAACACTGTGTCATCACATTGTAGTATAAAAAATCAAAACCTGATAACTCTACATTTTCAGTGGCCTGCATGCTCTTCCCATGGCACGTTCTTTGCAGCAAGACTCCAGAAAGTCACAGCCCTTGAGCTTTTCCTCTGGAGCATCAGTGATTTGTCTGATACTGGCCCATCAGACAGGGCTGGGTCCTGCCACCCTTAGTGATGCTCTGTAGGCTTTTCCCACGGGATTGAGCTGAGCTGTCTGTAGATTACAGTGGTACTTACTCAGAAGCTGGGAATTCAAAACTTGGTGGTAGATCTAAAGTTTTAGCTTAAACTGAACATGAAGCCTCTGAAGCTGCCTGGGGCTGTCTAGAGTTGTGCAGCAATGTTTAGTAAACAAAATGAATTGTAAACTTCCTTTGTGTATTGCTAGCCATGAAAGCAGAAAGAAAAACTTCAATAAAAGCAGAATTGCTTAATTACTTCAAATAAATACTTTACATCTGCGGATAGCTCTTTCTGGAGCAAGGGTGCAGGAAGAGGAGGAGTTCCAGCTTTGAACAGGAGTTTTAATTTTAAATGTACGTGGCTGTGCTCAAATGCTGAAGTTCAAAAAATGCACATAATTGTCACGATTTCTCAGGATGGGTCCTTTTAGTTCAGTTGTGTTTTGCTCTGCTTAGGGAAGAGAAGGGAGAGAAGGATGTTCCTCTTTTCGAACCCTTTACCCTGTTTACCAGGTTCTTGCTCCAAATAAACCCTTGATCAGACATTGTCATCCTCCTCTCCATTTATATTTGCCAAACTGAATTAGTAGCAGCTAAAAGTATCTTTTTCCCAAAGACATTGTTAACCCTTTTACTGCTGTCACCTTAGACATTTACCTAATCAAACACACAGATTGCAAGCTGTTCCCTGTGTTTTTTGAGTGCCTCATCCCCAGCTGTTCCATGTCTCCCAGCTGCTAAAACAAGAAGCTTTTCGTCCTGAAGATGTCTGTAATTCCTTCATACATTAGCAGTAAAATATCAGTAGAGTAAATATGAGAAGTTCCAGCAATTTAGAGAGAACACTAAGATTAAATCACTTCAGAAATAATATAAATAATGCTGGTTGTCGCAGCAATTGTTAATTTCCCTGATAAATGCTATAGCACCTTTGCTTGGAATGCTGAAGGTTTTCTATATGTAGAGCATATGGCCAAGATGAGACTGTCCTTCAGTTTGGAGATTACTGTGGGGTGTGTGCCAGGGCAAGGGCTGCCATTCCTGCCAGGGCACGTGGGCCAGGATACTCCTGGAGATGGCTGGGGCCTTGCCAGAGTAGCCAAGTGCTTTTGGAGGGAAAAGGGAGCACAGAGTACTGAGAATTGATTTCTGCACGGTTGCTACTATTCCCCATCGGACAATAGATAATATATATATATATTATATCTATAAATATAGAAATAAAAGTCAGTATATTCCAACTTGCATTTTGATTGTGACATCAAGCTTTAGTAAAAAGTGTGCTGTTTCCAAGGCCTAGTGCAGCTGTTGTAGCTTATTGTAGTGTAGCTTGTACTGTAGATTATTGAAGAGGAATTGAGGACTGAATTTTGGAAACTTTAGGTCATGAATGGAAATCTTAAGTTTTTCTGCCACTTGCTAAGAGAAAATCCAGCATGGTTCCAACAGGATTGTGCTTCATTTTTTTTATTTTTTAAGTGTGCGTGACAAAGTATCTAGAACACATTTGACACTGTGTAAAGGCAGATTTACATTTAAAAATGTGAAAGTATTAAAATTTGTATCCAGTTCTGAGTTCAAAATAGTCTCACTATAGCTAATTTGCAAAGAGGAAAACAGTTTCTGGAAGTTCTGTGTCACAAAATAACACTGTCATATTTATAGGCAGTATTTCCAGAAATAAAACATTCAGCAGCATCTCCATGGGCAGGTAAGAAGAGCCTATTCCTGTTTACAAGATCCTGGTAATGAACCATGAAGGATAGTGCTTTGAAGCCATCTGTCAAGCACCTTAGCTTTTTTGGTCATTGCAAGTGACTTAATCCACCTCAGAAAAGAAAGATCAGACACGTGCTGTAATTCTTAGCCTGTGCTGAAGTGGGAGGGAGCAGTTTCGTGGGACAGTAAGGCAGGGTGGATGCTCCCTGTGTATGGCCAAAAGGTGCAAAATGGAGCCCTGCCCTGCGTCCCCAATGGTGTGTATGAACAGATACAGATCTCTGCTCAAAAATGCCCTAAAGATTGATTTCTGTGCTGCATTTGTCTCCTGCAGGCACATGTTCATTCTGTAATAGTTATAAGTCCTTTGACAGACATTTTCTGTGAAAGTGACTTTCACCCAGATTGATTTCTCTGTGTTACAAAGTTCCTTCCCCCTTTTCCAGCAGTGCCCCCCGTGTTGATGAGAACTGCATTCACTGAAAGCGTAGCATTCCCAAACTTGAGTGCATCACATAGAAGTTAGTATCATTTGCCACTACCACATCATGTGTTTTCATGATCATTGTGTAGAGTTCTCCCACTCCTTCCAGAGCTCTGGAGATGATAACTATGACAGGGAAATATGTCCCTGCCTGGGAGAGGCAGTTCCATCTGCTGTCCCAGGAAGATTTTACTGCTGGGAAAGATGGCAGACAAGTGCTGTGAAATGCAGGGGTTTTATCAAGGGAGCTCAGTATCAGACCTGCTCAGGGCTAACGGCCCTGAGCCACCTCTGTGTGTGAGGTTACCAACAGAGGGAAAAGACATGCCTCCACATTATCCTAGCCCAGACAAAATAATTATCTGAGGGAAACAAAAGGATCCTCATTTTTAGGAGGTTTCCTTCATCCCTAGCCAGAGTAACAGAGAGTGAGAAGACTGGCAGAATGAACCCAGTGTGGGGTAGGATTCTATGAAGCTTTCTTTTGTCAGAATAAAGGACATCTTGAGGGCTTTCCTCCATTTTCTGACTTCTGAGCTTATAATTGGGATACATCTGCTGGAATCTATTTAGCCGTCATCTTTAAAAAGCACATAGTACTTATAGACACTGTAGAAGATCAATGTCATCAAAGAATTGATTTCCAACTCATCTAATTTTGTGATTAAATTAAACCTGAAGAATTGTCAAGTTTTTCCTTTTCAGCTACGTTTCTGAATTTACTGTTCCATTGCACTCTGTTTTCTAGAAGAACAGTACTTCTCCTCAGGCTGGTGATTTTTTCAGCTTTACCCTTTCTTGGGGTAATGAAAAGCTTGAGTGACTTTCTGTGTCATAGTGCCTCCAAGGAACTTCTTCCTTAGCACCTAATCCGGATCACGCTGAAGTTAACTAGAGTGCTTGTAATTAGCATGTATCTTAAGTGTGCACTAAGTGTATGTGACTCCTTGCTTATTTTTTTTTTTCCCTCAACAGAAGTTCTGCTTTGAAAGAAACAGTTTGGTGCTTTTTAATATAGGACCAAAAAAAGAACCATTTAAACCAGCTGAACCCTCTTTGTTTCTTCCATCTTTATGCAGAAAAACAGCTGAACAGTTTAAAACTTAGTTGAAAAATTATATCTAAGACTACTTACATGCCAGGCTTCAGCCAAAAATACTTTTTGCAGCCAAATTATCAAACCCTTTGAAAGAGCATTTATAATGGAATTGCTGATGCAACCTTTATTATAGGGATATGAATAGCTATAATGAAGGCTTCAGCTGATGTTCTGGCAAGCCTACTGCTAAAAATTATTCTGAATTTATCTGGCATTCAGAAAATGCTTGAAGTGGCCAAATGTTTACACCATCATTATCATTTTGACAATATCTCTTTTATCCCGAAGGAAGTCGGTGATGAACAAATTGAAGCAGCATGTGAGATGTGCGTATTTAGCATCTGTTCCTCGTTCTCTTGGCAGCATTGTTTGATTTGAGACAAGCAGGACCAAGGGCCCAACCACCAACTTGCAAGCAGTTGTGTTCAATCAGCCATTATTGTCCATTGTGTCATTAAAGCATATTAGTGAGCAGCATTCTGCTTTTAATGATTTGATTTTGGTTTGGAATCTGGAAATGTTTGCCTTGAGCAAGAGTGTGCAGTTCAGCGAGAGAGCATTTTGGACTTTGATGTCTTTCCTCTTATTCTTTCCTACCAACCTTTTGCACAGTTGTGAAACAACAGTCACTCATTTATTTTTAGAGAAGTCATCCAAAGCTTTGTTAATTGTGGGCTAATTACAGACTCAGCATTTTCCTGTCAACGTGTGACTTCAGCCTCCCTGAGCAGATCCAGGTAGCTATCTGAGGATATAAATGGAATCTCTTTCATCAGCTTTCTCTTTTTCTACTAGTATAGTTTCAGGTGATTAAATAGTCCAGTTCCTCTACTTCTGGTGGTTTGGCTACTTGTAGGATTCCACTGATTAATCAAGTTTGAGTGCTGGACTGATTATATTAAACTCTTGTTCAGGGAGCTATCAAGTGAATTAAACCTGTCCTGTATTGACTTCCCTTAAACTGAGAAGGGCTTGACATACTAAATCAATATAAACCAAATTTAAAATCATTTAAATGGGTGCACAGAAGTGTTTGCACTAGTATAATGAAACAACCTCTAAAAGACAGTTTAGACAACTTCAATATAATGCAACTCAGGCTTCTGGCTGTGTCTTCTAAGGCTTTCAATGCTGATGGCAGTAAATTATGCAAAAAAGCTTCTATGTGAAATTTCTTGGAAGATAGATTTTTTTTTTTAAAAAACTATTTTCCGTCATAGAATTTTCATAGAGAAAATGCTAGCATTTCTATTTGAACATTTTAGAAATGTCAAAAGGCATAGCATCACCTGAAAAGGGTTTTTAAATGAAATAAATATTTTTGTGAAATTTTAGCTGCACATTGTCAGTTGCATCTAATTCTGTAAATTTTGTGAAGTCTTCATCTCTCCCTTTTTACTTTGAAATATATGCAAAAGGAAATTGAGACTGAACCAAAAAATTATGACTTTGGTTGAAAGGCTTTAAATTGAGTTTGATTTGATGAGTTTTGCTGGTACATTGATTTTAACAAAACTTCTGTCTCAGTGCAACTGGGGCACTGTCTCAGAAAGGGGAAATCTCTTGTTTATTTTCTGTTTGTCATCAAATTCAGACCAGAAGGTTGGAATTTTTTTAATAGGAAACCATTCTGAATAAAATGGAAAAATCATTGAAGTTTGTCTTGTACAATTCCATATGAAAAAGAAATCTTGGCACATATTCACGTGTCCAGGAATTAAAGAGTCAAATGTTTCAATCAGTCAAAAGATTTTCATCCAAGTGATTGAGAAGTTTGACTCCAGAAATGAGGAATAAGAGAATATCCTGGGCTGAGGGAAGCTGCTGTGAAGTGAGGTTCCTCTGTTGATGTGTTCTACCAGCAAGGCCGAGTTGGCTCTGGAGTTTTCTTGAGTTGCTCAGACTGTACTTGCTCAGTACCAGTTTCTTGATTTGCCAGTTACTGTCTTCATTCGTACTTCCCCAAGTAACTGATGGATGTCTTTGCTGTGAACTTTGTGACTATTTATGAGCAAACTGGAAGTTACAAAGGACATCGGGTAACCCTGGTATCTTCTTCAGGGGCGAAAGCATCTTAGAGAGAGGATTGCTTGTATTAAATAGCAATAAAAGCCAAAAATGTGCTCTTCCTGGTGGTACTTGGCAGAGCTACAGCTCACTGCAAGTTTAACAGACAGTGGGTCCTTTCTCAGTGTGAGATTTCATTTTCTCCTGGGTGGCTGGCTGTGCTCAGTGTCAGCACACATAAAGCAGCCTGGCAGCAGTGGGCTCCACACTGAGCTGGGGAAGCACCCCCTGGGAAGGGAGCACAAAAATCTCCTCTCAGCATCCTGTCCTCTGCAGGTCTGTACAGCACTGTCACCATGTCAGGGCTGAGCTCATACATTATGGATGCTGAGCTACAGGATATCTTAGAGCACAAAGCAAAGAAGCTGAGGTACACCAGGAGAGCAGGAGAGTCGTTCTAAATACTGCCGGGTTAATAAAGCACCCGAATTACACGGGATTAATCAAAGCACCTCTGACAGCATCCAGCCCACTGAGCCTGCTGGAGGAGCACTTTGACCTATTTGAGGGAAACCTCCTCTGCAGAAACAGCTCAAACCAGCCACTAAGTACTTCAATAGGCTTCCAGGATTCAGTCCTTTCTGGGTCACGTGTTGACCTTGTCCTGGAAGCCAAGGAAGAAATCTTCCCTCTCTCTGCCACCACTAACATATGTGGGAGCTGTGGGAACACTGCTGAAGGTGCAACGCATAAACACACCCCGGTACAATTCCATGAAACACCAGCTGGCAGCCAAATGGGAGTGAGGATTTAGCAGGTGATAAATGGCAGATGAGCACACACTGTCTTTGATCCAAGACTGCAGTGGGTGTCCCAGAACAGCCACCACTCTGGCAGTGGAAGGGGGAAGCAGGAGCTCAGCTTTCCAGGGGAAGCTATTCCAGCTCCTGAGACTGCAGGGCACCCTGAACAGTAAAGCTGTTACAATTTATTGGCTCAGGACATCCATGGAAAGGCTTGGGAAGGAGCAGCCAGTCCGTGGAAGGGAGATTGCGTGTTTATCTCACCTTGGTGTGCCCAGAAGGCTCTGGAGCATTTTGTTTAAAAGTCACAAAGATCTACAATCACACTGTTCTGGTTTGAAAAGCAAAACCAGTGAGACACTCCAGGTCAGAAATACAATTTATTAGAAAAAGGGAAAATAAAACAAAAAAGAAACAAAATACATGCAATAAGGAAAAAGAAAACCACTGACAGAGTCAGAATCCAACCTGGCACCCTGTGGGTCAGGGTGTTGGTGGCAGTCTGGTTGCAGTGGGGGCAGATGTGGCTCTGGTGGAGCAGTGATCCTGGAGAAAGGTGCAGCCTCCAGTGAAGGTGCAGTGGTGATGGATGGGCCTGGTCTTCCTCTGGGAGTCCAGTGGACAAGATTGCCTTGGTGTTCCAAATCTCAGGTTTTTATCCAGGCAGGGATGCTTGGCTCCTCCCCCTGGATGGAGCATTTCCCAATGGGATGATGGAATTTTATCAGTGGGACTCAAAGGCCCATGAGCAGAAGATCTCTCCCTGGTGGGAAGATGGGTGGTGGAAGAGATAAAGAAACTGCCCCAGCTGGTTTCTTATCAGCTGGCTTATCAATAGAAGATTACATCAGAATCCCAGTTTCCAACAAATGGTGATAGAATAACACACACCCCTGATTATATTTTGCACTGCAACCCATGACACAGACTCTGTGAAAGTTAATTCCCAACCATGGTTACTTCAGAACATTTTGGAAAGGTTTTATTTCAATCTGAAAATGTATTTCAAAAATTGTTTTAGAAATGTTTCACTTCTTAAAATTTGGAAATAAAACCCCTCTGACTGAACAAAGCTTTGGTTGGTCAGAGAAAGCTTCCAAGGTCTTTTTTCTCAGGGAGAAAATAAAAAAGTTTTGCTTTAAGTGACCTGAAATGATCTTTTTAATGACAGAAGGTCCAGTTATTTACACAGCTCAGCCTGTCACTCAGCTGAATTGACTAAGATCACAAGTTGTGACAATTTCTGGGTCAGCTCTAGCCTTCTATCAATTTTGTAGCTAATACACATTGACAGCAAGCACACTTGGGTACAGTGGTAATTGGGCATCTTGTGAGTACTTAATGACATTGTTTAATTTGAAATATGTTTTCTCTGTTGGTATTCTGATCAGCTCTGCATGGATGAGGGGAAGCCTGGTTCTGTTCCTAAGCCTGCCCTGCAAAGACAGCACTGGCAGGAATAAATGGGAGAGTTATATCTTGTGTCTTAAAATCCAGAGGAACTATGGAATGGGGTCACTCAGGAATGCCTGTGGGACATTGACTCCCATATGTTACAAGGCTCAAAACTTCCTGCACCTCTGCAGGACTTGCTAAAGACTTTAACACAGAAATCTGTGATTGTTGAGGTATTTTCCCCTTGGGCAAAAAAGGACAGTTTTAACAGTTTGTTACTGGTATATCCATTTTGATACAATCTAATTTGAACTAAATTTCTTGCATTTGCAAAAAAAAAAAAGTCTTTTATAAAACTCTGTTTCACATGACTGAAAGTTTAGCTTCATCAAACCAGCAGCACTTCCCCCTACAATAGTACTTTTGCTAATTGAGTCTCTTTCAAAAATTGTAAAAATTATTGGAATTGAATTAATTTTTAAAAAACATGTAGCAAAATACTTCACAAGGTTGAAATATTCCCCTAATGTACCTCCTATCATATGATTCACTGTGGTGGAATTATCCACGTGTAATTTAGGGCAAAATTGAGCCCTCAGTGAGCAGGTGGACTTAAGCCTGACTTCAGAAATGATAGGTGCGTTCAGCAACCATATCTGTAGTTCATTTTATCATCTGAAATGTGTTTTAGTCACATAAAGTATTTAATTTAAATTATTCCAGTGCTTGTGATAGACAGAAGCAGGGAGGATGGCCTCAAATATTAACAGTTTCATTATTCTTTAAGCTGCCAGTCCTTAGCTAACTTCTCCCTTGTTAATAGCAATGCTTGCATGAGTCTGTGCTGAATAATGGATTGAACGTTTTCCCCACCAGCAAGCAGGCCAGTGGGCAATTGTAATTTAAAAAGCAGGTTAGTAAAATTATATTTGGGGAGCTATAAGTGCAGTTTAAACGGAGCTTGAACTGTCCTGAGATGCTTTATTAGGCAAAGGATGTTGACAGACAGTAGTAGGACTTGGATCACCACTACATAGCCAAAGCTTGGAAATTGTAGACTTTATAAAAATAATGTTTTAACATCAGATTAATCTACAGAGCTGTGGGAAGACAAAGAAATAACAATGTGGTACTTTTCTTTATTTTCTTTTTATCAGCATCCCTCTGCTGAAGGGAATATTGCCAATGTGCCAACTGAGAGAAGGAGGAGAGGCAGAGCCAGTGAGGCAAAGTGAGATTGTTAGGCAAGTGAAGGCTGGATTTCTTTGCACACACACACACTGAATAGCTGCAGAGGCAATCTCCTCTTTCAGGAATTCCTCACCAAAATCATTGCCTGCTTGTCTGCCAGGGGAAAAGTGTCTCAAAAATTGATTGGAATTAGAGAGCTAAGCACAGAGCCAGTTCTCCTGACTCCCTGTGCCCTTTCCCCTGACCCTGATAAACACAACCTCGTGTGCTCAACCTCAAAAAGGTGGAATCCCACCAGGATAATGGGCACTTGAGACTGTTTATTGGAAGAACAGGGTTTCTGGGGAATGCACTGCTTTCAGATGGAGGAAGGCAGACCGGAAAATAAGAACAGATGAAAGCTTTAGTGAATCAAAGTGGAGGAAGACCTGGTTGTGCTGTTTAACATTTGATGTTAGATGTGGCTGAGATGTCAACTGGCTTTTGTTTCTTTGCATAATCTTTCATGCAAATAGGAATGTGTCAGCCACTCTGAGGGGCTGGAGCTGTGCTTTGCTGAATTTTACCCTTTGGTGAAGTAAAATGTACAACTTAGGCAAGACAGTTGTTTGTTTGTTTGTTAGGGTTTTTATTTGTCATTGTGAATTCTGCATAAACTCAGTCCTGCGGGAGCTGTTGCAGAAGGTGGTAATACTCTGCAAACATGACAGCTTTATCCATGATAACAAACACTACCTGAAACTGCTCCTGCAGAGCCCAGAGAAAGATGTGGGGGTTTTTGCTGAAAGACTCATGTTGTAACCAAGATCATCAGCCAGGCTCTGTGAGCCAAATAAAATGGAAACATCATGTAGTCTTAGAACAACTTAAATTACTAAGGCTGGTTGGCGTTCTCTCCAAAACAAGTGAAGATTGATCTTAGGACACAAGCTGTGAGCTGTGTAATAAGTGCCTCTGCTAAATATATGCTAATTGGCATATGAATGAAATTTTGTTAATCTTCTGCTTAAATAAGTAGGTAGAGAATCTGGGAGAGAGTCCTCATTTCGCCCCTATAAGAAAAAAGAGTTGTTATCTTAATAATTTAAATAAGCAAATATAATGTAAATATGTGTTCGTAGATACAGCAAACAATTAGCAACCATTAATTGGGAATGATATACCAAAATATGTGTTTCTGCTTTGCTGAAGTACTTCTGAGGATTAAAATTGACAGAATCCCACCCAAATTGTGTATTTAAGGTGTTAAATGCAGTTTGGTGTTCCCTTGGTTTCTTCAACCATATGGGAGAATCTTCCAAGAAATCCTGTTAGATGGGCTGTTTTGGTGTCCTAATGAGTCATAAAATCCAAGTAATGGAACAAAATTTGGAGCCAAAAAAAGGCTTTCCTCTGCTTTATTTTTTGAGTCAATTCAGTATCACATTTATTAACTGCTGTAATATGAAGAACAAATCATTGCATTTTTTAAGGGCTTACTGGTCCTTCACACTGAGGACATCTTTGTGTCTTTAGGGTGCTGACAGTGTAACAGGTCATGTTCCTAAAATTTCAGAAGGAACACAACAATGCAGCACTTGAAACTGTTAGGATTTCAAAGTGAGTGAGTGTGTGTGTGTGGATATGAACTGTAACGAGCTGAGCCTTTGATTATTCCAGGGAACAACAGGCTGAACTCTTGGGGGTGTTTGAGCATGGATGATTTCTTTCCCTTTGGGGCACTACTTTGCACTGGCTGGTGGTGGCCAACAAACTCAGGACCCTTTCTGGTCTCTGCTGGTGGACAGTACAAGGTGATACGAAAAGGATCATTCAGCTCAAGCAAATTCTGCAGCATAAGGATCACTGACCTGAGAATTGTGATTCTGTATTACAGGGATGTTCTGGGCTTTTTTTCACAGTAAAGGTAACTTTGTTTCCATAATGAAGGAATAGGTAGTACTTCACACAACTTACACATTTTTTTTATCACACCTAAGTCAAAGTTCATTAATAATGTCACAAATCACCTTTGTGTAGCTTCAAAGACAGCATACATTATAAAAGATATTTAATACATTAACATAATGCTCTGTCTTGTTAATACTGTGCTCAGTAAAAGGGAAAAAAAAGTAGATTACAGAGTGCATTTGGATGGATGTATTTACATCCAGTGTTATCTCTTTACGGTGGTAAGCATCAAAACCAGTCATCCTCTCATGACAAATGCACTTTTTGGAGGAACTTCCTTTTGCTCTTAGAGCAGCCAAAGCTGAGGAATGGCTCATCAGGTGCCCAGCACTCACCATTAGGTAATGCAGGTAGCCCTTCATGCAAGCTTGGATGATGCTCACACCCCTCACCTTGGCCTTCATTGCTGCCAAGAGCAAAAACGTTGCCAAGCACGATATTGAGCCTAAGGCTGTAAAATCTCTTTGCTTTCATGTCTTTCTAGTCTATATCAAATAATATTTTCATTGTTACTCAAACAAAATTACATTATTTGGCTATACCACCCTGTGCCATTATCTGTCTAGTAGAGAAGTTTGTGCCCTAGAGAAGAAACTTCCTTCAATAATATATATTTCCTGTCAAAAGTTTCCCCCCTGCAGGGTGGGTGAAGTGCTAAGACTCAGATCACACAAGGGATTGGCAGAGATGCATGACCCTTCTCTGCATTTCCAGTGTGTGAAAAACAGAGCAGCATTTTTCATTCATGATAGGATGTGCCTGGTCCATTATAGCATGCACTTTTTTCTTGTTATGTAGGCTCAATCTTATGAAAATGTGGGTATCTTTTATAAATTACCAGAAGTCCTTCCTCTTCTTCCTTGTAAGGAATACAAGTATCTCCTATGCCTCTTAGCAGCTTGCATTAGAAATAGAATCAATTCTGGTGTCTGTGTTTTGTAATCCATCTGTTAAGATGTAGCTTTTAACAGGGGAAAAATAATTTTCATTCTGTCTTACCGTAACTTGCCGTTTTTTAATGCTATAAATTTTGTCTTGTTGTAAGCTGGAATACTGCAAAACGTATTTATAAATTTAGGGCTGGTCTCTCTAGGAGCACTGTCTGAGGTTTGTGTGCATGGCGCCTGCACAAAGAGCATTGGTGGCTGAAGCTTCGCTGCTCAGTGACTCTGGGTATTTGTTCGTGTAACATGAGCCAGGGGTGGCTCCTTGGCAGGCAGGTGGGCTGGGAGAGGAGCCAGAGATGGGCAGTGCCATACTGTTGAGGGTCTTCTGTGAGGGGACAACTCAGTCCCATGTCTTGGGAGGCTCCCTGAGCACAGCCCTGCTGGGCAGGTTCTGGGCTGCCTGTCTCTCCTGCATCGTGAAAGATCGTGTTGGAAAAAAGCAACAGAAATGAAACCAGGAAACAGCATAAACAGCACAGGGCAAAAGGCATTTGCAGGAGAGAGGAGTAGCTGGATATGAAGCCCTCAGAAGGAATGTCACCCCCTGGGTTGTCACATTGTGCTTCTCAGGTTGAGCTGCGCTGCCTTGAAACAAACTCCACAAACATAATGAAAACATAATGAAGCATATTGCAACATAATGAGAAAGAACCACCCAGAAAATGTTCAAGAAGTCTAAGGATAAATTTGTTACCCAGGAAAAGTAGCTAATGAAACCAAATATTGGGAAACAGACCTTGCAGAATATGGTTTAAACACATAATAAGAAAGGACTTATTTTTTTATAATGGTGTAAGTAAAACAGTTTCTAAAGAAACTTGGTTTTCTTGGTTCCTGTTAAAATGTTCTGCAGCAGACTTGGTAACTGAGAAATAATAGAAGTAGCAAACTGTTTTGTGTTTGTGTCTGAGAGAGAGCTCATTCAGCAGTTATGTCATGGACTGTTCTTCAGAGCAACTTTGACTTAGTAAGACAGTGCTGACAAGTGGTTTTGCTGCTCTCTTTTCAGTATGGAGTCAGAGGGGTTTAGACTCAGTTTCCCTAAAGAAATGCACCCATCTTAAATGGAAATGTGCAATTACACCTAAGATGCTTATATCTGTGTTTTATTGTCCATCTGCTTGTGCTGTGCTCTAGTACTGGGAGAACAGCTCATGTCTGAAGGCATATTCTCCAAGCAATTAATTATCCCCCATATTTGTGTAATTGTATTGTCCTACTTGTTGTAATTGAGCTCTCTATACCTTTCACTCCCACGGGTGAGCTGTGTAACAAATTGGTGCAGATCATTTGGAGCCAGGGAAAGAAATGTGCCTGGCTAATGGGTTCCATGATGTATGGGCAGCCTGTGCTGGGCTGCCTCACTGAGTACCTTGGCTGCACAGAACTCCTGATAAATGAGCAGCCTGGCCAAAGAATGAGGGCAGACAGGAGATGCTCAATAAGTACTAATAGGCTACACAAAGTATTATGCTCAGCAATGAGGGCTTTTTTCCATCATTCCAGATAGCAAACTGTGTTAGTCATGCTAATGTGATGCAGTATTTGTGACTGCCTTGACATTCTCCATTTAAATATTAGGGAAGCTGCTTCCTTCACATCTGCATGTCCAAGTGCATTGTGCTGGATTAGCTCTAGTCAATTTAGCTCTGTGTTGTCAGCTGTAGTTAAAACAAATGTCATGGGCTACTTCCTCACTGAGCGGCCTGCACTCATTATACAAAAATTGGCGTTTATAAACAGCTCTTCTGTGAGGTTGTCTTCAGTTTGGGAGTGAGAGAACAGTCACATCCTGGCAGCTGTTGCATTCTGGATCTGCTGAGGCACCTTTAGCGTCTTGCACTCATTCAGTTCAAACAAGCCAACTCTCCTGCATCTGGATACAAGAAAGTGCCATTTTACTTTGTGGTGACAGATCCACGAGGCTGGTGTCACTTGTTTGTATGGCAAAAGCAAGATCGATAAACTCACAGGGAATTCAGAGCTCACACACTGCATTTCCTAGGGAGGATAAGCTGAAAGGAAATGTCTGACAGCTCTGTGTCAGCTTTCACATTGCAAGCTGAAATATTATTTCTTCCCCTTCACAGTCTGATGGAAATGAGAGTAAAAGTGCTATTCACTTAAATCTTGGCCAGTCATTTAGTAAGAAGTGTTGTATCAAATCAGTAATTTTATCTGCCTGGAATATCCTAGACCTTTAGCAACTACTTAGGAACACATCAGCCTTTCCTGCCAATCAAGCCTAATCATTAGTTCTACCATCTTTACCCCAAAAACTGCCATTGCCTTTCTTAAGCTGGAACTTGCTAAGGGTTCACAATATAAATTTATATGAGAGGACCGGAATTTTCCAGAAATGTTTTGTTCCTCTTTGCAGTTTGAATCTTTTTAATGAAGATTGTCCTTGTCAACGTCACTACATTGCTACATATTTATTGTGCAGTTTTTACTGCTCCGGTGCTTACATTTTCAGGACAGATGTTCCAGGGTATGCAGTGAGAACTGAGGCTTTCCTCGAATATGAGACTATAGAAATACTAGATTTAGCATGAGGTCTTCCTTCTCTCTTTTCAAAATGCAAAACAAGGATGAAAAGCTAGGATTAATAAACTGCAGATGCAAAAAATGGTTTTGCTTATATTTTGTTATATAACACAGATGAGTTTAGGGTTTTAAGATCTATTTCTAGGCCATAGCTGACTCTCTTCCACTCATGAAAATATATTCCCAAGTTGCACAGTCAGTGGCCTTGATCTACCAACATGTGTTTTCCTACCAGTTGCTGGCTTGGAATACTGTGTGCTTTATCAGAAACCCTCCAGTATTTGCAATGGAGCAGCAAGCATGAAACTTCCTCCCACAATGGGAATGACCCTTCCTTCCTCCAGATGTGCTTTTACAAATATTGAGTTGGAGTAAATTATTCAAATTTACTCACAAATTCCAGTTTCAGCTGAGTCCTTCCTCGTTGGAGTAACTGGGAGAAGCCTTCATAATAAGATGTAATCATCCTCCTCCTTTTGATGAAGGTAATACCTCTCACAGAGCTGTGGCACAAACACACCAAGCTTTGCTTTTAGGCAGGAGGATTTATTTGAAGTGGAAGCTGGTGTGTGGTAGGCAGCCCTATCTTTTTCTACAAATCTCTGCTGATGCTGTTTTCAAAACCAAAATAAATAAGGTCCTTTAGGAGAAGCAGGATAAGACAAATATTTCCCGTTGCTTTGCCTTTTTTTAATTCAAAAACTGCTGATTTTAAAATCTGTCACATTGTGTTTATTTGGATGGGCAAGTTTCCAGTGTTTTGCAAGCTCCCGTGCAGGTAGAGGGGGAGGTGACAGAATTGCCTCACTGCAGGCTGGGCTCAGTCTTTCTTCTTAAGGCAAAGTGCTTCTGCTTTGTTCTTGGGGCACAGCAAATCCCTGCATCTCCACCTGGCTGAAACAAAAGGGACCACTGTAATCCAAAACCAGAAAGGGTAACAGGACAATACTGCCTCGCTGTGAAAAGGACATCAAAAAATACACCAGAAGCTCTGATTTGCTTTGAGTGGAATTCCAGTCTGTCATATGTAGGAATCATTTAAGATTGTCAGTTTAAAAGCGATGATAATACTGGTGCAAAGATAAACTTCTTTCTGAAGAACTCCCAGGCTTTCCCTTTTTTTTTCTTTAACAACTTCCTTCATATTTTAGCAGTGAATAAATCTCAAATTAATTCTATAATAGATGATGGAAAAGCACTCTAGAACATGAAAGAATACTCCACATTCATTTGAAATTCCTCTTAGAAAATCAGTTGCAGCATAATTTATCAGAAATATTAGATTATTTGTATTTAATCCAATTTTGGTGAAGTTTTCCATTAATGTGTTTTCTCTGTTTATCCTGGAGATACCATTAATCTGGCAAAATTTTTTCTTTTCTGGAAATTAGCCTCTCACCACTTCTTTTTTTTTTTTTTTCTCGCTGATATGTTTATTTCACGTACTGATTTCTAAACATCCCCAGACTTTCAGCCTGCTAACTGGGATATCTTTGGGCAAACCATTTGGCCTCTTTTTCAGTGATCTCCATCTGCTGAGGGGGGACAATGCTTCCCCATCTCCCTGGGGCTGCATTTAAATGGACTGATGTTCATAAAATCCTTTCAATGCCTCCTGCCCAAAATTCTCCAAGGAAAATCATAGAACAAAGAGCTGTGGATACTGACTACACTTTGAAAAAATTATGGGCAGCATCTTTTTGTCTTCCCTGTTTTCTTTGCTTACTTTGTTTTTCTGGAATGTTAATGCACTGAAAAGTCGAGCCAGGAAAAATAGGAGAAAAAAAACTTATACTCCTACTTCACATATTTTTGTTGTTGAGTTAAAACTTAGAAGAAAATGAAAATAAAAACTTAAATGCTGTAGCTGTCTGACCTTTTATCTTTGACTGAGTTCTCCAAACCATTCCTGAAGTAGACATTTCATATATACTAGAGACATGAGCCAAGTGTCGTATTAAAGGACAGGCTGTTCCCATAACAGAGAGGCAGGAAACCTTCACCTAAGTTAAAAGAAACACCTGAGCACTCTGTGGCTGTGTTATTCTGTAATTATCTCTTCTAGACAAGTCACCCTTGCTCTGATAAATAAAAGTACATGGGGCATGTGTGCTTCCCCAGAGAGGATCAAACAGAGGAAGGATTTAGAGATCACAAATGCTTGTGGCACAATAGAAATCCGCTATGAAAATATCCTCTGATATCAGGGGAATCTCAAACTACTGCTGTCAAAGAAAGTTTATAGTAATTAGTGGGGAGCACTTGCAAAAATGGGTTGTGCACTTCTGAACTGATTCTGACTGACAGGTTCCCGTTTATACAGGGGCATAAAAGAGAGAAAACCAATCTGTGCCTGTATGGCGAGCAAGTGACTTCTGAATTCCAAACCTTTTAACTTGGTTTTTGAGCTTGAACTCCTTGGACTAGGTGCTAATTTTCATCTTTAGTTTCTGTGCTTTGCCTCCACTATTTTCAGTAAGTGCTACATCTGTCCCCACGCTTTCTCTGATCTGCTCAGGTGTGGAACATCTGTTCTGTGTACCAGCTGCTTACCCTTAATTTCTATTTCCTCTTAAACACACTTTTACAATAAACTCTCCAACAGTGACGCACTGAAAATGAGTCTGTAATGTGCACAAATATGTGTATCAGTAAGTGAATGGTTTTCTGCAATTCTAGTACTTAAGTTCCCACTTTTCTAGTTACTTTTTCCTTTACACAGAAGGTCAGGTTTTGCTACCTTCGTTTGCACATCCCCATGTAACATTATTAATAATGACTTTAATGTGCAATTTTAAAAATCTGCTTTTCTGTACCTTGTTGTTCATCATGTTATTATCTGCATTTTTCCAAAACTGCTTTCCATTTTTAGAGCACAAATCACATGATGTATACATGAATTCAAAGGAACAAGTTCAAGGTAATTCCTCTTCAGCAGGCTCTCTGTAATGAAAGATGCTGTTGCTATTTCATGCTGTGGACTGTAGCTGCCATGGCTGATCACTTGGAATGTGTGGTACTTTCCCCGAAAAAGGAAAAAAATTAAATGAAAGGTTTTTAGTGCTGTGTTCTGCAATGCTGTAAATCTGGGAAGGTGTGCTGAGACACTGTCTGTGGGATTTCTAATGCAGTGAAGCCAACAGATTGAATTTATCTGCTATTGCTGTTGTACTAATAACAATAATTACCTAGTTTTTCCTTTCATTAACTTTGTGATTTTGATGGATATGCTGCTTTTAGAAAGGCACACATTATATCTGTGAATTATCTTCGAAAAAAATCACATTCTCTGGGAAAAACTCTTCCAGAGGCCAGGGAAAAACTTCAGCTGACAGTAACTCTTTTTTGAATTGGTTTCCTTGTGTTCTATTCTTAAGAAACTGGTCTCTAATGAGCAGATGTGGCCTGAAGCTGCTTCAGGCTTGCACGGGAAAAAGAGAAATTTCTAAGCTCTGGGTCAAAGTTTGAGGGAACCTCCTTTTGTCTACACAGAGTCTTGTGTGTGATGATTCCTGACACCCTTTTGGAAGCCTGTTTTACAAGCTCACACAGATAGGGGCTGTAGGAATAGACTTGATAAGGATTGAGAAGCTGGATTTCTTTTTGCCAGTCTTGCATCTGAAAATACTTTTTCTTGTTATTTCTTTTCTGTGAAGCAGAGATTTCCAAGTGATGACAGTTTGGGGTTTTATGTGAGCTTTTCCATGGAGCTCACCTTTTCCTGCAGCTGGCTCTCAGCCATGCATCCTCTGGAGCATAGGGATGAGGCACTAACAAGCAATGGGCACTGATACAATTTAAACACCAAAATACCCAACTGCTTCAATGAGATGATCACTGAATAGGCTGAGGACTTTGAAACACGGGAAGGCTGAATAGCTAGTAGATTACTGACTGAAATGGTTATTTAATTCAGATGAAATAAAATGTTTTAAAACCTAGGTGAGGTCCTACTAGCATAGATTTTAGTATGCTGAGCTCTTTAAAATAATCGGGTGTTTTTTCAGCAGCCCCCAGCCCCTCTGTGCTTCCTCTGGGTTCCCACACTGCGTGTCCCATGTCAGAGTGTGGCACTAAATTGCTGAGCACTTGAGTGAAAATGGTGCTGCTGACTTTGGTTTTAGGATAAACTCCTTCACCACTGGTGTGAGCTTTCCACTTTCTATTTCTGTGAACTGATTTTGGTGAACTCTGCTATCTAGATTATGTACAACACCAGCAACAAGGATTCATTTGGGAAAAAAAAGTTTCTTTTTGTTCACTGACAAAGAATATCTTTGAAAATAAAAGTAGTATCTAGGCTATTAAGCTTTTTCTTTTTTCTCTATTCTGTCTTTATCTTTTTTTTCTGTGTTTCTTTCCTCTTTCTTTCCCCAGAAGAGACATAGAAAGCTTTTAAAAAGTATGTCTGTGAGCACAATAAGTTGCACATTTTTATGTTTGCTAAGGAAAAAGTTTATCAGACTATTTTGTTGATCTCTGTAGATTTGTTTTGTGGAGAAAGGCTGCCAAAATGTCAGTCAAAGCTTAAGGCTAAGCCTACAGCCATCCTGATGTATTAAAACAGGAAGAATAAAAAGAAGATGACAATAACCCTAATCCACTGAATGACTAGAAAGACTTTTTTTTCCATATTGTTGTGGTGGATCTGGCCTAAGATTCTTTCTTAGGATGTCAGTGCTAAGTGAGGAATATTTGTAGCTTATGCCTGTACCAAGGTTCATTTGGGATATTTAGCACTGCTCGCAGTGCTCACATGGCTTCATGCAAGGAGCCCCAGCTCCCATGGCCACAGCCCCTCCTGGCATAGATCAGAGCTGCAGGGGGAAGCTCTGTCAGCTGTGCAGCTCCAGTATCCCAACACAGCCCTTTCCAGTGTTGCTCCTCTCCTGGGCTTTGAGGAGTCTGTGGTGCTCCCTTCTCCTCAAGGGTGGGATGTCACAGTGGTACAGTTAATTTTTGTTGGTGGAGTGACTGCATGTGCCTTCCTTTTGGAATGACAATTTGGGATGTGTCATTTATCTCAGGTCCTGTCTCAAACCTGTGGGCCTCCTCCGGCCCTAGAATTTATGGTGAGCTGTAGGGGAAGAAAGTGTGTGTGATAGATGTGCTTGTTCACTCCACTGCTCTTGCAGCTCCTCTTTTTTTGTGACTTGGTTCACCGAGCCCTCGTTATCTTGTGTTGCTGAGACATGCAGCCAATCCCTTGCTTAAGATAATTTGGGCAGCTTCAGACAGCTGGGAGGGAGCAGGGATTGAAGACTGTGGCTTTTGGAGCGTAATTCCAAGTTCATGTGCCATTCACTTTGTCCACCAGAAGGAACACCCTGGTGTCACTGTGACGTGCCTGTGATCTGTTGATCGCTGTCTTCTCTCCGAGTCACAAACAGAATCCCCTGATGTTTACCTTGAGTTGAAGGGGTGTGAAAAATTGATGGCACCAGCAAAATCGAGGCTGTAGTAAAAATTGCTGGTTCTCAGCAAGCGTTCGTTAGTGTTTTCTTTTCACAAAGCAAAAACTTTCCCAGATAGTGAGAACTGAATTTTACCTATGTATTTTTCCATGGCACATGCTTACTGTTTTCTTAACAACTCTGCAAATAATTGGCATGCCAGTAGCCTCTGAATATTTGTGTCAATTAATAGCAGGCCATGGTGAGTTTATCTCCCTAGACTGGTCAATAAAGACAAAAAGAGCAATTTTTTTACTATTTATACCAGTTTTTAAGTGGAAGAGGTTAACTTCTGCTTTAGAATTGATTTCAAGGTTCTAGGGAGACCAAGTTCCACATGTGTTAAGGCAGAGATTTATCTGATAAAAGCTGAATAAGGATCTGCACAGCTAGGTCCCTAATTACCCAGCTGATTGCCCTGTCAATTAGCAGTCCCAAGCCTGGATGGCCATTCTGTCTTTGGCTTGTCTGAGTTCCTGATGTTCCTTGCGTGCCTGCTCTTTCCTACTGCAGTTCAGGCAAAGCCAGAAATCTTTGCTCATGCCTCTTTTCTCAGAGCCTTCCTTCACAGGAGAATGCACTCATTGATACCCAGCAGCTGTCTTCCTGCTGATACATTGACCTCACTTTAAAATTCATTTCCATTACTGACATAAAACATCTATTTCCTCCAAATTCTTGGAAATTCCTGTTGATTAACAAAAAAATGCCTTTCGGGTTTCTAAATACCTTTTTTTTTTTTTTAAACCAAAATAAATGTGAAGTGTGTGCTTAATTGCATTAGATTACTTGAAATGGAAGAGCTGACTTAATTTAGTAAATTACTCTGTGGATCATAATAAGGAGGATTGACCTGTTCCACTCATGCTCTGACTTTTTGATGGCATCAGCAATAAAAAGCACAGAGGACATATTTTAATCATTAAAATTGCAAAGGCATGTCAGAATGCTCAAGTAAAACAGGTCTTCTGAGTGGATGGCATATTTATGTAAGTGCTTTGAAAGGAAAAATGCTTCTTATGGTTCTGTCATTACAACAACAAAGCATGAGGAATGCAGCAACAAAGTTTTCAATCTTAATTATAAATCAGTTCAGTTACAGGTACAATGCAACTTGTATTTCTAGTTTTCTTCCTATAAAATTAAATTATCTTTGTTGATATAAAAAGATAGTACCCATCTGTCAAGTAGATGAATTCAAAGCAATAAGGACTGCAGATCCCGATTCCTCCTTTTATTTTTTGTGGTTTTAGTTACATATATCTAAATAGTGAACTACCATGGAAATTTTATTATTTTAGTTCAGTTTCTCAAGCATTAACTTAGTTCCTTCTGAAATGAACTACCTAACACTGCCATCTGGGTTGTGGGCCAATTAATTATTTACCAAGGGGAATTAACAACGTGTACATATTTGTGTAGAGGTGCAAGACATTTTGCAGTGCCAGGTCAGCAGCTGTAATCCAGGGGCTCTGTTCCTCTCCCTTCCAGAGCAGGGCTCCAACACAGCACAGTGGGGAACACACCTGGAGCCACAGCTCTTCAAGCAGGCTGATATCTGGGGCATAGGGCCTTGGCTAGGAAGCAGAAAGAAACTAAAAATTTAATAAGTGAGAGGGAAAAATCTGTCACAAGTGTACAACTGAGAAAATAGCTGAAGAAAATATGGCTATTTATTCCAGAGGAGAACAGAGCTAGTTCTGCCTGTGAATGCCCTTCCCAATGAAGAGCTCGTTGTGAATTTAATGTGTGCCTGCAGTGAATTATTTGAAGTGCATCTCTGTGGTCCATACGTGCATTTGTGATACTGGAAGTAGTGATAGAGTGAATGTAGGAGCATGGGAGTGTGTCTACCTGCTTCTCTGGCACATACTGAACAATTGGAATAGCAGGCATCTCCTTTACATGTTGCACAGCTAAAGCACTCTAACATTACCCAGTCAGTGAGAGAGATTTCAGCATTGTGGTCTAAAACAGTGTTTCAGAGCAAATACCCACATAAGCCAAGTTTAAACTCTGAGGTGGTATTTATTGCTGTATCTTGGCAATTTACAGTGCTCAGGCAGCAGGATGGTAATACAATGGCTGCCCTATGTGTAATTAGTTGGGTTAGCAAACAACTGAAATTAGCAGAAAAATTCCTCCTATTCCTTCCCCGGTTTCTGGAGGAAGTCCTCTGTGAATTCCAGCAATCCTGTGTTTGATCACAGAACAGTGTAATCAAGGTTCCGTAGGAAAATTGGCTCTTTCATTCCAGCAGGGCTCTGCAATGTGCTCGACAACATCCATGTGTCAACAGAAGTACCACATTTGCTCTGTGATTTTAGAAAACTAGTTAGTGCAAATCCTGTGCACTGAATGTGCCAGAAAAGGTAACTGGTGAGAAAAGGTCTGGCTGTGTGTGTGCAGGTCGGGTCTGCAGTGTCCTCAGGGCCTGTCCCTGCAGCCCAGGGCACCGTCTGGCTCGCTTGCACCAGTATCTTCTGAAGACTTAGGAGAGGGAAAGGACCCTGCTCACGTGTCCTGAGGTGGAGTCAGGATGTGGCCAGAGCGTGCATAAGGTCTTGGAAGAGCAAATTTTAGATGTATGAGGGAAGAAGAGTGCTGAGAAAGACATTGCCAAGCAAAAAGGCTGGTGAGCCCTCTCTGCGAGGCCTCAGGGACCTGGCATCCCTGTGGCTTTGTGTTGCTTAAATCAGACAGCAGGCTGAGTAAATCACCTTACAGGGTTGTGATGTTTTATTTAGATTGGTTTTCAAAGAGGAGAGAAGCTGTAATAATAGCTCTGCGTAGCAGTGGATAGAAAAATAACTGGGTTTTAACCTGCCTCTGGTGGCCGAGTCTGTTCATTGGCCTCTCATGATCACAGTACCCAGGCACTGGCACTGGCAGAGCGTTGTGTTTCAGCAAATACAAAGAGAGTAACTTGTACTGTTTCTGTGGGTGCAGTCCACACAGGAGGCTTCAAATCAAGGCTGGTGCACTGCTCATGTGTAGCATTTGTAAAACTCTTAGATGCAATGGTGGGTTTTGCTGGAATTCCAAAACGTGGCTCCCAAATCTAGCCAGCAGAATCTCCTGAACAAAACCATCTGTGCCTGGGTACTCAGTTCTGTCATTGGTTACGCAGAGAACCAAGGCAAGAGTAGGAAGTTGTGGCTATCCTTAATATTGAATATTGCCAGGGAGCCTTTTTGAGATTTTTTTTTTTTACATAACTTTGTTTTCAGAAGTCAGTCTCTGGAACATCTGTGCTTTTGTGATGAAATTCTCTTACCCTGATTCGTGATACAAACCCTTCTCTCATGTATCTCCATAACCCAATTATTTGCATAGCACCAAAGAGAATTCTGCATATTAACTAAATCCATTGCTTTCCAAGGTTTAGGGCACTGTAATTATTTTCAGTTAAAACTTTTCTTGGCTTTGTAACTAAAAAAAGAGCTAAAACCTTTTTTTTTTTTTCCCTAGTTGGCAGTAATTCTTAGAAAGAATTAATCTTTGCTGTATTATTTCAACAGTCTCTCTAATTTGTTTTTCTGGGAAGTTCTGTTACTGTTTTTAGAACACGGATACCAAACTGGAATCCTTGGCAGGCATTAAGCCAGGAGAGTGGAGCAGGGGGAGGATGAGCAGGGGATAAATAGGTAGCTATAGGAATAGTTTCTTCCCATTCTCACCCACTGTGCACCCTGCATTAATATACAAGAGTATGTAGTCTCAGCAGTGTATTCACTGTCCCGTGTTTCAGGAATTTGTTTCCATGCAGAAATGTGGGGTTCAGGTATTTCACCAGGTTTTTGCAGGACTTCAGTGGTGTCACCATTCAGAATTTGTTTCTCTCCTCTAGAAGAATGTTCTGATGGGACCTTCACTAAAGCAGCTCCTCAGGTGCCTTTTCCCAGTGCCCACAAGAGGTTTCTAAAGTCTATTATCCTTCCTTGACATTGATCCATACCCTGAGATGGAGAATGATGTGATCAGCTCAGCTCTTTTGCTGCCCTTGGGATGTCAGGAGGGCATCCCTTCTCATACCTTCAGTTTGCACTGCTAATTAGAAATGCTGTAGTCCTAAAAGGCTCTGGAAATATAATTAAAATCAAACATTGTACTTCTGGGGCAGAAATTGGCAGTGGTACTTTCTGTTCCCTAGGAAATGTCCAAAGCAATAAAAATGAGCCCTTGTTTGTGGACAGATGGGATGCTTCCTATGTAGGACAGAGGAGCATGCATTACTGTTTTTACCTTCATCTTACCAAGAGGGACCAAAGGGGAAACACCGTTCCAATGGAGATGTTCAGTCAGCTTTTATCTTCTGTATGGAAGATGCAGTTGTCTCTCTGAGGGATAATTGGACACCAGATGACAAAGTGAGCTCATTTAATAAAAAGGCTGAGGAATAAAATTTTGGTCTGCAGCTGTGGCTAATTCTGTTTGCAATAAAAATAATAATAATAACTTTCCTATGACGTGGCCATTTTAGCATCTACGTTGTAAATAACTGGCATAGAAAAAGACATAAAGATCCTTCCTGTATTGCAGCCAGTTTGATCAGGAGGTAAAAATGACCAAGTTGTGGAAGTAGTAATATCTGGGTCATTGAATCAATCCAACAGTAATTTACGACTATGCAGGGAAATGAAAATGGAAACAAATAGTCTTAAAGTCCTGTTAACAGGAGATACCCATAAGTCAGACTCAGCTTTTCATTTTTAGGGATATGAATACCATAAACACTGAACATGCCTCTCAGTTCATAAATCAATATTGAAACAAAAATTTTTTGAAGTCTGCTGGGAATCTTTACAGAACTGCTGTATAAACCAGTAATACAGATGTGCAAAAACCAGAAGGACATTAAATGCTGTATCTATAATGTTAAACTTGCTTGTTTAGGAAGGATGTCATTGTCATGGGCTACCAAAGGCAGAAACACTGTGATCTCTCCCTCATTTGTTCTTAAGATTTGTAAAATTAAGTGCTACTAAACTTCGTCAAGGAGCTGAAGTGCCAGTCTACCAAAATAATGGAACCTGCCCCTGAAAATCAGTGCTAAGTATTTTATGGCTCCATATGTGTGGTGGATTGCAGTTGCAGTTTCCCTCTGAGTTGCAGAGGAATTCAAGCTGAGAGAAGCTCCATAGATTCTGCTTATTTTCTCTCTGTTAAAGGAAAGCACATGTCAAATCAGACACTGATAGGATAATGTGTTGCCAGCAGCAAGATATTTAGAGTTAGCATTTACTTATAGAGTATAGAAATGTCAGGCACAAAGCATGTGACCAGTTCCCTTATTAATTTGGGGTTTTATTGTTTGAGATGTTGCTCCACAGTCCCTGTGCATCGTGTTCCTGCTGCAAAGGTGAAGCCAAAGCTTAGAGCTGTTTCTTTGTATTGGCTTCAATTTGTCCATCTGCTGGATGCCCTGCCTGCTGCTCTGCCTGACCAGGATTGCCCTGGACTGGGAGTGCAGCTGGAGCCACTGGGGCAGTTCCATGGAATGATGTTGGCACTTTTAGGAGCTTTGCTCTGGGACCTGCCACTGAACCGAGTGCTGCCCAGCACTCAGCAGCTCCGTGCTGCTGCAGGGTTTATCTGCTTCAAGTGTCCTCGAAACACTCAAGCATAAAGAGTTTTGCTGAACTGGGAGCTTGATTTCTGCCTACTTATGATTTCCTGAGGAATGTCTAGGATTTTTTTCTCATTTCTCATCTCAGTTGTGGAGTTAATGCCTTTAGCTCAAGCTGCCTACGTTTCTCTTTTGGCTGTGGCAGAGGCAATTGCTGATCATGAATGGGGCAGATGTGGTAACACTGATTCATACACAGATGTTTCACTGTTTGTCTTGAGGGGTGAAATTTACTTCCTCAGTTATTTCTATATCAACAAATAAAACTGTCCTCCAAAACATCAGGCATGACCAGAAGAGCAGTATCTGATGGTGTTATGCAAGAGCAGCATACCAGTATGTGTCTCATGGCTTCTGAGCTCAGCTGGAGGGCACTGAGAGTGCAGGGAGTTCTTTTTCATCCCGCTGTACTTCCTTAGCATAAACAGAATCCAGCCATTGCTCCCAGTCTGTCACTGACTTGCATGTGGAGTTTTCTGGCAGCTTTGTCCAGGGCACAAGAGGGATCTGCTGCCCTGGGCACACCTTGCTGTTAGGTCAGTGGTGTTTTGATAAACTTCCACCTCGCACAGAATTCATGTCAGGGGGTGGTAAGTTCAGTGAAATCTAGCCCTGCTTCCTGTGGGATATTCTGAAGTTTGCTAAAGGTAGGTGTTTTTAAACTTTCACTGGAAAAGTGTTGGTTTTACTTCTGTTGCTGGCCGACATTTTTGAAGATTGGAATAGATTCTCAGTAACCCTGCAGATACGGCCCTTCCTTCCCTGTCACACACAGACATGACTTTGTCTTGCTAGAGCATTTGGAAGGGAGCTGATGTGTGATCCAAAAGGGGAGCTGGAGCTGGGGAGCTGTGCCAGGATGATGGGAATGGAGCAGATGAGAGATCCCTCGAGAGAGTCACATGAGGAGAGAGGAATGCAGACTGGCTGGCCATGGTGGGCCAGAGGCACCGAGGACGGAGTTGCTGGGGAAATGCTGACACACTTCTGACAGCACAGCAGTCAGTTGAGAGCTGAAGCCCCTGGTTTCAAAGGCCAGAAGGACCTTTTCAGGGGGAACTGGTGAAGGAAGTGTGGGAGGCCTGTTCTGGCTGGGAGTGACATCACCTGGCTCATGCATGTACGCACGCACTGCCAAGGGAGCCACTCCTTCCTGCTGGTTTTATGCTCTTCAGGGCTCACCACTGTGACAGTTGTGGAGTATTAATCAACTGTAGTACCTGGAGAGCCTCAGGCTCTGAGATGGTAATTTCATTCCTGAGACCTCCACTTAGCTGTGAGTTTGGGCTCTCCTCTCAGGGGTGGAGTAGCCATGGTCATGCTCTCTGTGGCTGGATGTTCCCCTTTCTCTCTGTTGCAAAGAGCGAGACATTTTGTAGCACGAGGTTGGAAACTTTACTGCTTCCTTTCATCTCCTGCTACTTTGAGGTTTCCATTTACAAACTTGGAGCTTTGTTCTTGATTTGCAAAGGTGATGTCTAATCCAAATGAAGAATGGGAGAAGTGTGTAGTGTAATGTCCAGTTGTTTGGGTTTCTTGCCATATCTGAATTCTCCTAGTTTTGTGATTGTAACTCAGGTTACCTGTAAATCACAAATGTTTGACTAACTCAGGTTACCTGTAAATCACAAATGTTTGACTAACTCATCAAAAGGGAGTATAAACTATACATATTTACAGTCAGAAAGAGCGAGGTCCTCTTTCCCCCCTTTTTCCTTCAAACTCCAATTCCCGACTTCCCAGAGTCTCCTGCCGTGTTCCCTGTGTGTCTGATCCCCTTTCTGCACCTCCCCTCCTTAGGTGTGAGTTACCAAGGAGTGATTCTCGAGGCCGTGGTTTAGGACAGCTGATTATCTGCATGTGAAAGTGTCACCCTGCTCACAGTGGGTGAGTCTGTAACTGGTCTGTACTAAAGCAGGTGTGTTACTCTTTTAAAGCTGAGTGCAGCAGAAACAAGCAGTGGGTTATTTTCCAGCCCAGATGTGATGCCTGGAGAATAGGGAGCTCCTGGATAACTCTCAGGTACCTCAGGTCTGAATCACTGATGCCTTCCAATACTCAAATCATCACTTAGCATGTCTTGAGGGCAGGCAGGCAGGTGGAGTTTTTACTGCTCTCTGAGGATTTTACCAGAAATACTCTCTTCCTGAAGCAGTACCTAAAGGAATAATGTTAGTCTGTCATGGAAATGACTTCACTGTGATACATCGAAGAATAATGTGCTCAAGTTATGTGCATGCAAGCTATTAGTGCTTCCTCCCCTTCACACAGCAAGCTGTTTATCTTTCAAGAGGCTGGAAATTCCTCATTTTTGCTTTCCAGAGATTTCCTTACAGAACAAACAGTATAAATAACACCTGCAATCTGAAGCTTTGGGGATAAAAAGAGAAGCTTTAGGCTGTGATGTCTGTATTTATGGATTATTATTGTTAATATGTTTGCACTAATCCCAAGGAGCAGAGAAGGCAGGGAAGGCGTGCATTAGGACCACCACACATTGTCTATTCACAGGAGGAAGGAGCAGCTGCTGCTGAGATTTCTGAACCCTCGCTCCCTGCCTGTCTGGAAGCTCAGCTAAGATTACCTGTGACTTGGTATTCTCACAAGGAATTTAATGCAGGGCTTTGGAGTATCTTTCTTGCTGTTATTTATAGTGAATTTATACATGCAGCCTCAGTTGAAACTGGGGATCATTTTTACTAAGCATTGTACAGATTTGTCAACGCAACGCTGTGTCTCAAAATAAAAGTGGGAAGCACCTCTACAGGGGGTTTTTGTAATTGTCCCAAAAGCCACTGCTGACAGCCACAAATAGATCCCACCTCAGTCTTCTCAGCAGAATGCTCTCCCCACTACAACAGGATGTATTTTGGGTGTATTTTATCCTTCTAGCACAGTGATGCCAAACCCCTTGATCAGAACTCACATTTTCTGTAATTTGTGATTGCTGCAGTATTTGACATTTTTCTTCAAGTGTCAATTTCTGTACTCAAGCAGCTGAAAAAGAAGCTTCAAAGTTCTTTGAAAACAGAAGTTGTAAGCCTTTTGTGGTTGCTTGAAAACAGGACTCTTATCAGTTGGTTTTGAGGATCAGAATATTTGTATTCCTTCTTTTCATACTTAAATATTTTTAAAATCTGTAGCTACTAATCACTAAACTAATTATCACTCAAATTTTCCAACTAATTCATGACCGTGTGATTATTTGCCATGGTTGCACTACTGAGAAAGCCCCAGCCCTGTAGGAAAAGCAAGCCCATATTTTTGGCATAACTGTTGGATGAGCCTCTATTAAAAGGTAGGACTGCTGAGGCACATTGAGTTTGCATCCCTATTGCAGTGAGACATTCCTGATGGTCCATCACAACCACCATACCATCTGCTTTTTCCAAGCTATTTATTCCATACTTGTCTAACCTCTTTCTGCTTTAAAAGCAAGAATATTTTCTCAAACTTGTTACCACTCACAGATTTTTTTAAGCATGTTCTAGAAAAATTAATCCAGCCTGCATCTTGTCAAATATTCTGTTGCTGGACCAGCTGTGGCTTCCGAGGAAAGAAAATCTCACTATGAATTAGGGTTACAGCATGATGTATCCACACTGGAAGAATTTCTCTTGCACTTTCATCAGTCAGGAATGAATTTGAATAGGCTGCTTAAGCTTCTTCCCAGTTTTGAGTGTGTGAGTTACCATCATGCTCTACTTGATGATATCCACATGTGAAAATGAGTTTAATCCTTGACTGCATTCTTGAATCTGCACTTGAAGAATGAGGTGCTCCTCCTTCATCCTGTCCTGTAGTATTTTATGGTTGTGGTATTAGGAAAGTTTCTAATTGTTTTCAGAAAGCAGTGTGGATTTTGTAGCTGCAAAAACAGCCATCTTTCCAAACCTCATTGAGCCCTTGTGTTCAGTGACTGTGGTGATGGGTTCGTTATGCAGCACTTTGTATCAGTTTCACATTTCTGGCTTTCAAACATCCTCCTTGATCTTGTGTTTTAAGAAGGCCTATAAAAATGCAAGGCTTATCTGCACAGTCCTTTGTAGCCTGGTATCACAGCTTCCCTAAGATGTATCCTCTTCAATCAGGGCAGTGCTGATCTCCTTGTCCTGCTTCTCATTACTGTTGTGGCTGGCAGTGCATTATAGTGAGCGCTGCACAAGCAGAACACAGAGACCAGCCCCAGAACTTGTTAATCGTCCTTCATATGGAAATGACCTTGTTTCTTTAATCATTTAAATCGATCCTTTTAGAGTCTGCTGTCCAGTCCCCCCAAAAACTTTGTGTGTGCCTGTTACCAATGACAAGAAATGAACAAAATGTTTCGGGGAAGTGCGCTGCAGATTTGCATAACAAAACTGCAGAACTGTGTTCCTACCCCATTTCACCATTCTCAGAGGGTTTGAAAAGGATTTAGAGTCCTGAAACACTGACGTGCTACTACCAACCTCACTGTGAGAAATTGCTTTTCGAAGCTTCGTGGCACAAACACAGTAGGTTTTCATGGCATTGTCCCTTAGTGGCATTCTCTTCTCTTTCTTGGGTGATTAACTCATTTAAATGCACAGAAAATGCAAAGTTTGAAGGTATGATTGTGGGTTATATTTTACTCTGCATTTATTCACAACTAATTCAATCTGCTGTCATGCTTCCTTTCTGCCCCAAGATTTCTTGGACTTCTCTGTGTCCTCCTAGACACGTTTTTTTCTACATTTTATAATATCACCACATTCGTGTCCTGCCTGTTTTCCAGATGGCTGTTAAATATATTAAAAGCTTTTATTCTAGGGCTAGTATAAAACCTTATGACTCTCTTTAAACATACATGGTTTATGGCTTGTTTCTCTTCTGGGCTAGAGCTATGCATCTTGTTCATGCTGCCAGGGATTTCTGAGTGCATTTTATCCTGCTGACTTTGACTTATTAATGCAAGGCTACACAGTTGCTGGCACTCCTTTTCTTTCTACTTAATGTGGTGGAAGTTACTGGAAATGGTAAACACGTTGGTCGTGCTTCAGTGAGGAAATAAGAGCAATAGGCTGGAGTATGAGAACTTTCATTTCTGCAGCTCATGCATCCATTCTTGTTCCAAAGGAGCCCAGTTTCCCTTACAGCTGAGGAGACAGGGTCTGATGTTTGGAAAAGGGCTCAGAAGGTTAGATTCTCCCTCACAAACTGCAGTGAGGACACTGTGAAGGGGAGATCCTTCCCAGTGCCCTCAGGCAGCTGCCAGCACACCTGAAAGCTCTGTGTGAGCAGTAGGATGTGCTCAGAGAAACTCCGTGGCACTGTGGGATCCCCAGGCACAGCCCCAGCTGCTGGACTGGGGCTGTGGGGCTCTGTGTGTCAGAGGAAGATCCAGCAGAGTACAGTCCAGTGTATGCTTCAGAAGTACCCCACACAGAAAGAATAACCTGGCCTCAATATGTGCATGCTTGCTCCCCCCCTCCTCCTGCTCTCTAATAGCTTTCCCTAAGATTCCTGAACAACAGAGCAGATGGAAACCTTATTTAAATTTAGAAACCGTGAATACCACATGCTGAGCTCAGTGGAGCAATTCAAGTTGTTTTCCCTTAAATGTTTTTGGGTTTTTTTTAATTTTGGATTCCATTTAGAATTTTTAAAACAGTGCAAACAAACGATTCAAAGCATTTGAAGGTACCTGTATTCCTTGCCACATAATGCCTCACTTGGACTCAAGTGTGAAAATGTGTCCTAAACAGACACAACTTCACAGCTAGGCGTCCTAAAAGACACTAACACTCCATTATTTATTAGAGCCATTATAAAAGAAACTCCAGCACCATCCTCAAAGAGAGCAAATCTGTCATGGTTCCCAGGAAAGAGAAGCAGGAATTATCCTTGAAAGCAGTCAAAGGAGAGAATAGTTTTTACCAACTTGTCAGAGGAGTTGCCATGGGCACCAGCCAGGAGCCGAGGTTTAAATGTCAGATTTCCCTTCCAGTACTGTTTTTTCCTTTCTTTTGCCATATCCTTTTTTTCTCCTTTTATAAGGATTTCTCTAACCATGTCCCCGTTTTCCCAATACCCAATTTTGCTTCTTTTTATGCCTGTCCTTGGACATCATGCCAATCCCAGGTAAAAAAGTCTGTCTGGGTTCTTTTTTCTTTTAAGTTAGGGAATATGTTCTTAAATACTGGTTTGAAAGTCATTAGCATATCAATATTTGTCCATCAAAAATTTAAAAAGCCAATAAAATTGCATTAAGAGACTGAGGCAGTTAAGGAAGAAACTCCAGTGTGGAGCTGGGAGCAGCTCATTTCACTGTTACCGTGCCTGCGCATCGGGAGACATGTGGTACGTGTCATTATTTGCAAAAATATTACAAATAGAGGGGTGGGGGAAGAACAACAGCAAAAGGAAAAAGCTCACGTCTGTGGTAATGTCTCTGCAGGGGGAAAGAAGGCAAATCCTACCATTTGTGGAAGGTATTCATGTGTTGTCGGCTGGTTAAACTGCATGTCAATTGAATTAATGTATCCGTTAAATCTAGATAAAAGCTCCGAAGCAGCAGTTTAGAAAACACTTTTTTCTCTTCTG
>VZTB01008671.1:69616-152233 GCA_013397245.1 Thryothorus ludovicianus | reverse complement strand
TTTTTTTTTTCCTTAATTCCTCTAAGCTGCCACCACAGGACATCTGGGTTGATTTTATTTTGTATGCTGGGTTTTGTTTTGTCTTGTGTGTCTTCACTTTCAAAATCCCCAAACAAGCACAGCTGCCTTAAACAAACCAGCTCCGTTTGCGTTTTTCTTACTGGTTGATAGCGTCAGCATGTCAATGAACACGTCCCGGCTGGAAGAGAGCAGCTCGGGGTGGGCGAGCACTCACACCTCCTTTGGAGCTATTGTCTCAGCCTGTCTGCCCCGGCAGGGCCCGAGAGCAGGGACAGCCTTTGGCAGAAACAAGGCAAGAATTGCAAAAAGAAAACACAGCTCTTGGAAGAACCAACTAACGCTGTCGTGGACTGGGTGCCTGTAACCTTTTGGTTGCTGAGTTTGTTCTGGAGAGCAAAGATGAAATGGAGGCAGTAGCACACGTTCAGCTTTGGATCCTGGTCTTGGCCTGAGAGTTTATTTTCTCTTTGTGGCTGTGGAAAATAACTATTTGTGGTTTTGAAAGCCATTTCTGATCTCCTTCCATTGATCTCACCTAGCATTTAAGGAGCTGAGCATATTCCATATGAATTATTGACACATAATTAACAGGTCAATACTGACTTGAACTCTGGGTTATTAATAGAACTAACGGGATGCAGGTTCTCAGGATGCCTATTCTTAGCACAGACTGAAGCTCCTCCAGTGATTTTGAATTGCGTGTTTGTTTTTTTTTCTATTCCCTCTTGGGAATGTTTCTTGTGCTCCTGGTGCACATAGCAATGGTGCTGGGTGGTAGAGAGGTGCATGGTCACGGGGTTTGGATGATTGTGGTACAAACCAAAGCAGTGTTCAGAGGCTGGGACAGCCTCTCTCTCTCTGCACAGCCTGAGGTGAAGTCCCAAGCTCTATTACCTCCACACATCCAGGCCTTGAAACAAATGCTTCAGAAAGCACCCTGTACAAGAGGGAGCAATGTGTGGAAGTTCAGTGCCTGCAGCAAATCATCAGGAAGATTAGGATAGGAGGTTGTGTCAGTGATATTCATTGAAGAGCATGAAAGTTTTCCTTTGCTGAAGTCTGTGAGATGGGAACACTGATGTAACCAGTTACTTGATTTGGAACGGGAATGTCGTGGGTGTACTTGGCTGAAGTGCTAAATATAACCTTTCTGTTGTGGAACAGTGGGAAGGACTGGGGCCCTTTAGCCTGGGTTTCCATGAAGATCCAGAGTTTCAGACAGCTGGTGAGAAGTCTGGCTTAATGACAGCAATAGCCTGTCTACCTTTATTTACAGTCACAAATTATTCATGACCCTGATTCATGGAACCTCCACTCTTAAGCCTAGGAGTCACTTTAAAAACAACTCAGAAACCACTACTAATTTGTTGGAAAGACTTGGTTTTAAGATTTTCTGCAAGTATGCATCACCACAGTAATTTAAAAACTTGCATGTAAAATTATAGCGACCCTTTTCTTGACATCCCTGAAACCTCTCTCAGAGTAGATATTGTGGGTATGCTGGAGCTTTGGGACTAGGTCTTTACCTATTTAATAACATTTTCTTTCTGAAAAAAAGAAATTAATTCATCCTGCTTGGTAGGGTAACTGAATGATTGATTCTGGTATTTTATTTGCCATCTATATCTAAAGTAATCATCATCCCCCAGTGCAATACAGTCTTGCCTTTTAATCCCTGTCCATTTCAAAAAACCTGTTTTCATGGGTCACTGTATAATATCTTAATTTCATTTTCATTTTGGTATAGCCTTACTCTGAAATAAAGTAGATCAAAATATAAACTCAAAGAAAATACAAAGATATTTTCTTTTGCCCGAGCCTTCCTGTGTCTTTACACAGAAATTAAAATCAAACCCTGTATGTCACATGTGCCGTGCTAGTGAAATCCATGTGAAGTACGTTCTGCTGGGGCACCAGCTTGGGCATGGACACCCCTTCCAAGGGAGACACACAAAGTAGGAGAGTAATTGTGACCATAACTCCCAAGATTTTGATGTTAGAGACCTCCTTTTTTCCTGTCAGCAAATGAAGGTATATGTCTCAGACTCTGCATATATGCTAAATACTGATGGTGATGATATAAATTCGGGTACGCAATTCTCACTTTGGGTACACAAGTGTTGTGTTTCTCTTTGTCTTCCTGCCCCACCACTGTGATCTTGGAAGGCTTTGCTGTGCAGCAGATGGCAATGCAGGTGTAGCCATACGTTACTTTTGCAACCTTGGCCTTCAGCCATGGGGGAGTGTGGAGCAGGGAGTCAGATTTCCAGATGGAAACCTAAAGCTGACATACGAACACTGATTAATATTTCCAAGATGAGGCTTATTACCCTGTCATTAGCACCAGACAACACCAGGAATTAATATCCTCATCCAACACTTGAACGAGTTGAGTGAGGGAGTAATGTGAAAACTAGGGATTTGTCCTGAAACCTCAGTGAAGGTGTATGTCTGGTGCATGGGACTCATCTTAAACTTATATTGTGCAATGCCACTTTTTCCTGAGTTGTCTTGTGTAATAACTGCTAAAATCACCTTAAAATCAAAAGCTGCCCCAACAAGACACCTTTTCAGGGGTGTTAGAAAGCCACTGATTCCAATGGTTGCCTTCACACTGTAGTGGACCTAGATCCCCCACTTAATACTGAGGCTCTGCAAAATGTGATGGCTGAACAGGCAGTGAGCACAGGGCTTAACTCATGGTGAAATGATTCTCACCTGAGGTGGCCAGCCAGGCCAGTCTCCTCCTCAGCTGGGTCTTAGGGCTGGTGCCAGATGTCAGGAGAGGGAACCTCTGGTGTTGTGGTACTGTTATGTGTTGGTCAGCACACAAGGAACTCCTCGTTTGTGGCTGAAGACAAGCTTCTAGAAAGCCAGGTTCCAGGAAAAAAGGGAGCAGGCTAAGCCACACCTACATGCTGATCAGAAGTAGAAATTGGCCTGCTTCAGGGCTCTGTACACCTTGGTGTATTCCCTTTCCATTACTGGACATAAGCACATGCTTTGGAAGAGTAAAACTAGGACAATTTCTTACAATTGTTTCAGCCCTCACCTGATGCCTGCCTCCAAAACGTGCTAAAATGATATGGTTTCTTTATGGTTAGTAATATTCAAGGGTTTTCATGGGCTTGTCAAGTTTTCTCTAGGGTCCCATTCAAACTTTAGGATTGACAGTGCCCTTACTGCTCATATGAACAAACTTCTGTTTAGATGCAGGGCTCTTCCTGCAAGATTAGGCCATTAATTGTGAAAATATAAAGCAAAATACAGATCTCTATGTGAGAAGGGGAAGCCACCTGAAAATGTAGCCCCACACTCTCAAACTCTCTGTGTGTTAGCATGTAGGATCCTCAGTATTTTAAGTGTGCTTCCTCATATGCGATTAACAGTTTGTCCATTAGAGAATGGTGTCATCATGCTCTAGTTAAAACCTTTGTGCATGTGCTACAGAAATTACCAGAAAATTTAACTGACTTCAGCTGGCAACAGCTGTCCTTTGTTATGATGCCAGTGTTAGAGAGATGAAAAGTACAGAAATGAGAGTGGAGAAAAAAATTATAAATTAATGGGAGTAGGGGAGCAAGTGGAACCACTGCAAGATTTGTCTTTCTGAAAACTGCCTGATTGCTTTTCAGATCTATCCTTTTTTTCCCTGTTGACAGGCAAAGCTTGGGAATAATAAGTGCTGCATGAATTAAATCCATCACACTTGACTGACTGGATACCATGTACTGGATCTTCCAACCAATTTGGGTTCTATCAGTGTGCCACTATTGATTTTGGTGCTTTGACAGAAAATAGCAGAGAGACAAATGAAGGGGGGCAGGAATCCTACAGAGATTTTTTGGGATGCTGTAGCTGTAGGGGGTAGCTAAGGTAATGCCAGATTTCCTCCATGTAAGGTACCACAGAGCATGAGAGCACAGCTTTGTAGAGCTCAGTCAATAACTGGTAAATATGTCAGTGCTGGTGCTGCACACTGTTCTTCTGTGGCTCTTTGGGAAAGGTTTATTGACAGCAGAGCAGGAGGGTGGTTATTCTTGTCCACTTCCACTGTGTCTGCTCCAAAGCAGCAGCAGCTTTCCCTGGGCTGTACAGCTGTGCTCTGTCAGGAGTACCAGGGATGAGCATGACAGTCCGTCCCACTGAAATGCAGATGGGCAGGGATGTTGCACAGGTCTGTCACCAAGTGCTGTTTATTTCACTATGTTTTTATTGCTCAGACAAGGACTAGCTTTGAGAAGTTCCAAAGAAGCATTTTATTTTCTTTCCTTCTTCTCTTTTTCTGGGTTTTTGCTGTTCCACTTTACTTAGTTGAAGAAAGATCCTGTCCTTGGCTAGTCCTAGGGGTAGATAAGAATTGCCCAAGAGCTGGCTTGTACAAGGAATAGCAGGGACTCCTGGTGGAGCACTGAGGGGCTACCTGTTGTTTTTCTGCTGAAATGTGTGATAGAGTAGTGAATGCTGAATATTCCGTGGAGTGCACTATGGATTGTTCCTGGGCATGGAGCTGTGGTAAGGTTGCAAAGGGAATGAGAGGTTTCAGCTGAAGCTTTCCTGTGTGCCTTGTGCCACGCTCGGGTAGGACACAATGCCTTTCTGCCTTGTCATTGATCTCTTCACATTGCCAGTCCTCTGGGGCAGGGCTGTTTCTCCTGTGCTTGTCTAGGGCTTGGAATAAAGTTTTTGTGAGGGATCTTAGAAGCTGCTGCAGATCAAATCATCCTTGCTAAAAAGGGAGTTGTGTAGGAATGGCTGTGCCAGGCAGGTACAGTAATGGAGTTCAGCACCTTCTGCATGCAGGCAGCAGAAAGACTGTGGTTTGTACCATGCTGCCCTCTCTTCTCTGGTCTTCCTTTTGATTTCTTCCTTTTGATTACTTCATTTTCATTATGATCAAGACCTAATAGAGAGATAAAGGACTCCTCCGTAAGTGAAATCCAGTCGTGTTCATCCCTATTAACATCTGTAGCATATTTCACCTGAGCGAGTATAGTCATTTTGGATAAACTGTTTTTCAAGGGTAAATACATGTTGCTGAAGGGAATGGATGCAGCAGTTACTGTTTCCCAGAATAGGTGACATTTTCTACAGAGGACTTCATTAGGGGAGACATGTTAAACCTTAAGATTTCATCTTTCCTAAGACTCTAGGTATCTTCTTTCTACTGTCCAAAGCACTACAAATATAAAAAATAGACAACAGTAATGAATGGTTACATTTAGTAATGACCTGCAATATTCAAGTACAGAACTGATTACTAAACGTTTTAGTATTTGAGGCAGAAGTTCTTATTGCTGTAGGAATCTGCTTCAAGCCCTTGTTTCTGTAGTATCAATTTACAGTAATTCCTCACAGTTCCCAAGCGATGTATTTTAGGAGAAGAGCATCACAGAGCTCCCCAGCAGGTACAGCCTCATTTGGCTGTGGTGGCTGTTAAGAAAGCACAGTGCTAATGGGGGGAGTTAAAGTCCCTGCCTTTTCTAGGATGCAAAAAATGTGCCTTGGCCACATAAAAGGCCATTTCAGGGCTGTTGCTGCAGCTCCTTTACAACGTGCCTGTGGCACTATGGCAGGTTTGGGCTCCTCAGAGACAGTTGGTTTCCCCCTTAATAGTTGCTGACACCATAAGGCAGAAGTGGCCCTGCCAAGTACTCTTAAGGAGCAGCCTGAATTCCCAAATCCCTTCCAGGGTAGCAGCAGCATTCTTTCAGCTTCAGTACTGTGTGGTGGCTGTCCGAGGTGGTGAACTAATGAGACCTGGTCTGACAGGAATCCTTCCTCCTCTTCAATCATCCTTGCTAAAAAGGGGGTCCAGAATCAGATTCCCAGTCTGTCTAGAAGGCTTTCAGAAAGGTGGAATCTTTTTCAGCCCAGCACTGCAAGACAGCTTAGACAGCTTGTGATCAAATGTTAAGATTCAAAAAAGGCAATTAAAAGCTGTGGTAAAATATGGAAAATTTAAAAAATATTTTTCCAAGCCGTTTCTACTTTAAAGTTGTCTGTATATTTACTTTTAGAATTCTGGAGTTTCCCTCAGTGAAAAAAAGAGATTTTTAATTTTTTTTAATTTTACACATTCTCAGAATTTAGAGTTCATTATTTCAGCCTGTGTAAGAGTTGCCACCTGTTGGAGGAGTTATGGACCCCTGTGTCACCTTAGAAAACTTGATGCACACCAACTAGACATTTTAAATTTGAATCTCCTTTCATTTTTAATATTGTCTTTAAAAAATGGGAATTTCTTCAGCTGTCTTAAGTTGTAGGTGTTTACCTTCACTGAATTAAGAAAATGTCTCCACCTTCAAGAGCAAAGTGACAAAAAGCAGCTCTCATCTCTAGTTCCAGTAAAGAAAACATGGAAATAAAAACAGAGACATTTCCATTTACAGAGCAACTGTTCCTGAGACGTGATTAAAGCTGTTCAGATTCCCAGTAATGTATATATAATATATTCCTCTATCTGCAACATATTGGTGGGAAACCTTAAACAGCAGATGCTCCGTGGGACTCTTAAACTAAAGTCCAATCTATATAGAAGAGAGAACTTATAATGGAACATAATGTAGCTGTGAGACAAGGCTCACAGGCAGTTTCCTGCAAGAAAGAGTGAGATTTAATCACTTTGGGCTACTTCTGCAGCTACTGCGAAGGCAATTTAGTTACTCTGTCAGAGGGGGAGATGCTTGTCAAGATTGTAAGCAAACGGAATTGCTGCCAGCCATTTGCTCACAGACAACAGATGATTCTCATAGACCATTTGTTTTATTTCTGTGCATTTTGTCTTGTGCTTTGCTGTCTCTGTAAAATCCGTGGCCTTTTGTGTTAGGACAACAGACCATTAGCAATTATGGCTGTTACAGTGCTCCACTGTACAATGCTCCACTTTGCATAAGCAAGGGCCCCTCTCTGCCACCTCGGTCATCAGAGCTCAGTTCAGTTATTATCTCTATCACTTCTAAAAGTTTTCATTCTAGTGGCTTTATTTACCTCAAGGAAATAACTAGAATTTTTGATTGATGGAAGTAATTGTTCAGGTACTTGGAGAAGCCAGTCTTGTGTTACACTTAATGGCCTACAGGTGAGTGACTGCTGCTTCCTAACTGCCAGGCACGGAGAGATCTGGGGGATGAAATCCAGGTTATCTCCAGGCTTGTACTTGCTGCAGCTCACATAAACTGTTAGCCCCAATTAGCATTCATGTTGCCAGTCTCAGCTAACACTCTGCAGCAGTGTGAAGGAAAAGCCATGCCTAGCAGATAATGATCCAGGTAATTACTCAGGGACTTCCTGGGCACTCATTCCCAGTCCAAAGGCAGGGCACGGACTGTAACCAGCAGCTCCTGCACCATCCTGCCAAGCTCCACGCTGGGCAGTACCTGCCACTCCTCAACAACATTTATCCAGTCTTCCTCATCCTGTTGGGATTATTTGCAGCCAGCAGTCCCATCTTGGTTTCCAGGTTGATTGCACAGATTGTAACCCAGGGCAAATGTGGCAATGGACTGCTGGAGCTAAGGCAAGGAGAGGCAGGTGGGGGAAAATGTCATGGACCCAGTTGCCTTGTCTGAACTAGATGGAAAATTATATCCTTGTCCCATCACTCCCCACATATCAAGCAAATTTAGGATTCCTAGATGAGTTCTGTGGCATGGATGAGTGTTACTGTGCAGTCATTTGAAGCCAGCTTCACTGTCACCACCTTTTCATTTCCCTCTTGAGTACCCTCAGCCAAGCGCCTTGCCTGGCTCAGATTTGCTGTGGACCAGCTGCACCAGCCAAAGGCCCAGCAGTGGATTCCACGCTCAGCCTGCATGATTTGATATTGATGTACTGCTTTCTCATAGGGCATGATTCAGGACAACAACCTAATTGGGATCTTTTTCCAGGATAAACATCACACATAAAGGTATACTCCTAAAAAGTAGGTAATGGATCTAAAGCAGTTCTTTTTAGACATCTAGTTATTGTCAGTAGCAGGACCATATTCCAAGTGATCAGCATCCTGCAGACCACTTAGTCCTAGCTAAAAGCCATGATAGAAAGGAGGTTGAAAAGAGAAAAAAATTCAGGTTTCCATGGCAGTGAATCAGAAACGGCGTCACCAGTTTCAGTGCGGAACACGTGGAAAGAGGAAAATACGGTCCGAAAGGAGAAAGGAGAGAGGGTGGGTGGACTGGAAACCCTGTTTCCCAGAAAACATGAGATGCACATTTACCTTTTAAAGCAGTATTTTTAATGAGAAACTCACTTCAGCACTCAGAGATTTGTTCTCAGAAATGTAAATGTGCATTAGGAGTGTGGGGGCAGCCTTCAAATGCAGAAAGCAAAGTTCTCCAAAGCAGAGGGACATCAGTGGTGCCTTCTCGGCCAAGACACCTCTCTCTTGATTTCCAAAAGATTTCATGGGCTGCTGAATTGTCAGGGTATCCACAAACCAGGGTAGTGCTTTGTGTTTGATTCTTTCTTTCTTTCATTTTTAGCAAATAAAAGCAAATACCATTACAATAGTTCACACTCAGAAGAACATTTTCCCCATTGCATCTAACATAATTTCATCAAGTTAACACAGTCCAGATTAAAATGTGAACATGATCTGTGTTTAATATATCAAAAGTAAATTAAGTCTGAATTTGAAAAGGTGTTAGAGCTTTTCCTTTCATAAAGTAAAATTAGTTCTAATTTGTCTCCGAAGTTTAAACTGAAATGAATTTATTGTTGAAATATAAACTGATAGCTTAATCCAAGCTTAGTACATTTAACACTGAGGAAACTTCTTGAGGAATATTTTTATTGTTCTAACAAGCAGAGGGAGAAATCAGCAGCACCAATGGAATTAATAGAGCTACAATAGGTAACCCCATTGACATATATGCCCACGAAGGAGGCCAGGAACAGGGAAATAAATAGAGAGTTATATTTTTAGTAAACTCACACAGATGAATTTTAGCAGATGTTTAAGGTGGGACATGAATATTTTGAAGACATTATGTGAGGTGCACTATTGGGTGTAAACGTGGACTAGCACTGCAGTGATGTTTTACTTGAGGGTTACAAATTCTGTCTTCTGTGTTTGCATCCTTTTGCTTCTGTTCTTCATACCGTGTAATCAATGACTTTACTAAGCCTAATGCTGCACACAGTTGGCAAACACGATATATAAGCATTTGTCTACATGGCTGAAAACCAATTTTGAGTTTGGAAATGTGACTATTTGTTCGAGGAGTAATTCAGTTTTAATGGAAAACCACAATACAGGCCGTCAAACTACATGATGGAATCCAAACAGAAACCATCATAATATACCTAAACAAGCAGCCTGGCTTAGATAATACTGAAATGTGATCATCAGGTGGCTGTTGATCAGCTAATTCTGAATTTAATCTGGAATTTTTGGCATCTGGTTTTTTGAAAGGTTTGCTCTCTCAGCCTTAGTTTTTCTTTTAGTAGGGGTGGAGTAGTGATACTTCCTCTGCTTACAGAGGTGGTAACAGGATTGCTTCTTTTCACACTGTTTTGCCTGTGGAAATTCCTATTAAAGTGTTATCTGAACATTTCAGAGGGCTCTGGTGTTATCCTCTTACCCACTCACAGAGGCAAGGATAATTGGGTTCCAGCTTACCTTCATGGGATAAGAGATTCCTCATTTAACTCTATCAATAGAAAGATTAAGAGTCCTTGTTATTCCAGGAGAATAAAGTTGCATAGGCCAGGATAAGTGAATAATAGAGAGTATAAAGCCATGGTTGTAAACCAGTAGATCTATTGCAGTAAAGAAGTTTCAGACAATGAAATATCCTCTCTAACTTTTATGGTCATACTTATAATTCAGTACATGGAGACACATTACGGTGGATCACGTGAAGCAGAATAAAACAGCCCATTAATTTCATCAGAAGTTTGCAAGCTGACTTCATATATGCACAGCTGTCATGGGAAGACAGGTGGGGAGACTCCTATGAGAGCAGAGCCAGTGGAAAGGCACGTGGAGCTCCTCTGCACTTCCACGACCTCTCTGGGCTGAAGGCACTGCTTATTGTACCTGTGCAGGATTTGGTTGGGTTTATACAGCACTGCTGTGTTTGCTGCCTGTACACAAGACTTCCTCTACTTTGAAATTCTATTCCAACTGAACTGCTTTTGCTTTACAACTGGCAAAAGCCTTTTGCAAAAATCTGGCCCAAAAGGAAGGGTAGAAATAACATTTGTTGTGAGGATATGCCAAGTTCACAGTCCTGTCCAGGGAGGCGAGGTGCCCTTAACTCCTCTGGTGGTCACGGCCTGTGGGACACCTGAAGGGCTTTTTGCATCGACAACTTTGGGATGTTGCTTGCAGCAGTTCCTGCACCTAACTAGTAATGTTTCCTGGGGACCCACAGGTGGTTTGTTCTCTGTCTCCATCAGGCAGAGTTTTGTTACAGGAGATCAGTTAGTTCTGCAACTCTCATTGCTTTCTTTGTCAGCTTTTATCCAGGAAGCACATGGAGAAGCTCTTAGCACTTAGCCAGCTTCCACACAAGGCTGGTGTCTTTTCAAGTGTGCCATCTCTGTAGAAAACTACAGCTGACAGAGTGTAGGAATGTTTTTTTCCACAGCTGCACAACATTTCTAAGCTATTCTCTGTATTTATCTGCAGTGACCTTATAAAAATACCCCCCCTGCCCTCCCCCCCCCTCCATTATGGCTACAAAGCTTAATTACTGTAATTCTGATTTAGTTTGACTTCTACAGGGGTCTCTGTGCTCTAGAGTAGCATTTATCAGCACATTTATTCCTTGGAATAAACTGATCTTTACGGGATAGCCAGAGCGTCTGGTAGGCTGTAACATGTGCTGTTAATTTTTAAAACCTGTCACAGAGAGGCAGTATTACATTGCAAGGCCACCTTTCTATAGCACCTCCCTAAAAGCTCTTTTTGTTTTGATACTTTCCATATTTCTCAGGTTTCCACTGTCCTTTCTGTAGCAACCAGTTCCTTGTTGCTGCAGGGACGTTGAAAAAGTGATTTTCTTCTGGATGGTTCTGTCTGTTAGGAAATCACTGGAGGGAAAAATTTCAGAGCATCTCACCATAGTCCCAGCTGGACCTCCTTAAAGACTTGATTTTTATCTCCTTTCTGGGTCTTTGCTTTGCAGCCACTCCACTGCATTGTTTACCAATTTAAAAATAATCCTTGTCAGTCTCTGAAGTGCAACCAAAATATGATTTTTCGTGGCATCGAAGCAAACCCTTAAATAACTGTGACATTGTATTGGTGATGAGAAAAGAAAGCATTTACATAAGGAGCAGCTTGCCAAACCTTAGCAATTTCTTCTACAGTCAAGAGGAAAATAAAGCCTCTCGATTCTCCTAACGTAAGTTTAAATTATTATTCTGTGCTATTGTTCAGTGTGAACGTTTTCAGGAGGATTGTAGGAAAACCATTGCTTGTAATCATCTCCTAATGGAAAAGCACAGGTATGGGTAAGGCACTGTCAAGAGTGGGAATATATCAGTGGGCTGCAAAGGTCACCTGGGTAGAAAATACAAAGTTATGATACGTGGCCTGTTTAGCACCCACGGTTAGGGAAAAGCAGTCAGATTTAAGTTTTACATTGCCATTGACATGGGTGTCTGAGCCTTGCTAGGGAAAATTGACCATATTTTATCTACCAGGTATGAGTGTGGACCAGTTCCTGTTTTCCAGACTTCATAGTATTAAATTATAGTGCTATTTTTCAGTTGTAAACTTTTCAAATTTATGAACCAGACACCTTTAAACGACTTTGTAAGGGAAATAAATGAGATATTTTTCCAATTAAACAAAATTAGTTCTTTAAGTCATTGTTTTAAGAGATCTTGTTATTCTGTGGGCAAAAATGGGTAGGGAAAGATGCTTCATCATAAATAGTGAAAAAAGCTGCATTTTGGAGAAGGGGAAAGGAACATTAATAAAATTTGTAGGTGGTACTGAGGTGACAGGTACTATAAACACAACAGGAATAGAGACATAAAAGAACAAAATAGTGCCTAGTGAGAAAAGTATATGCACTAGAAATGCAAAATGAGAATCAACCTGAAAAAAAAAAAATGCAGAGAGATCTCCCCTGAGGAAATTATTCCTGAGCACACAGGCTCAATGAGCAAGAGAAAATTGGAAATGGTAGTGATTAAAGAGGCCCTGAGGTGAAGCTAGTCAAAGAATTAGACAGCAGCACCAGTATGATATGGATATAGAAAGAGGGAATTTTAGGCTGTGTTATGTTCCAAATACATTCCCTGGCCAGGGCTGAGATGTTGCAGCTGACTGATGGCAGCAGCAGGTTGATGTTGGCTCTCTCTGGTGCCTCGAAATCCTTACTCTGGCTTTCTGCAGGCCTGAGTTTTCTTTCTCCTGCTGGGTGGGGAAACCAGAGATTAATTGCTCATGATGGGAAACACAACAGCAACTTTCCTAATTATTATTTTCAATCAAATCATTGTGATTTTCCTATGAGAAGGGGAATAATTAGGAAAAGCAGAGGCCTGAACTGCATTGCTTTTAAATGTACCCAGTTAGTTCTTCAATCTGTGAGGAGAGTAATCATTTCTCTTTGTCTTCTGATGGAAAACTTCCTCCTTCTTCCCCACTTCACATTTAGTAGTAAAAAACTCCTGTTATGAAGTAGAAGTCATCTCAATAGTAAAGAATTGCAATCACCAGCATTCTCCTGTAAGACTGAGGCAGACATGCACTGATCCAGTGGAAAGGGCTGAATGTGCAAATGCCAAATCCAGCCTTTCATACCAATAAACTCCCTGGTCCCTGGAGGAAAAAAAAATCAGGTCTCAAACTGAGTTAAAGAGCCATTTGGTGTCATCCTCACTCTTTGTTCACAACCCTGCACTAGGAAGTAACTGGGAAGTATGAGGCAAAGGCTGTTCAAATACATCAGGGGGCTGGGGCACTCAATGCTGGCCTCTGGGGTGGTGCCTGGAGGGCTCATTCATGGAGTGGTCACCTTTATCTTCACATGCAGGTAAAAGCAGACATCAGCAACCTACCCCCAAACACCCAAAATGTATTTCTTCTCCTCAAAGAAGAGCTTTGCTTAAATATCAGCAGTCACTTTCACCTGAAGGAAGCAGTTTAAATTTCATCCGTGACTTGCGGTTTCTTAAGTTTACAAAGTGCAGAATAAATGAATATGTAAACACTTAATTGTTTTTTGTTTCTAGACCTGGGGCTGCCACAGCCCAAATTATTCCAGGGAGCCTGTTATGCTAAGCTTGGCAGACCTCAGGAAGTTCAAGATCAGTGCTCAGGCTTTGGAGGGCTGTGTGTCCTTATCTCTAACTTGTGCTCAGTTCTTATCCTGCGGTGAAAAAAACCCTGTCTGCATCTCCAGTTTATGCTTTTTTTGTTTGGTTTCCTTTTTTTTTACACTGGGGGAAAAAAAAAGGAAACCAAACCAAATTTTGGTCCCAAGAACTTTGATCTAAATCTCTGCCAAAATAAATGGAATGGTACTGGAAGAATATTTTTCCACTGCATTGTGCTGTTATGGATCTATGCTTCCCAGCCACTCGTGTCACTCAGACCAGCACATTTCTTGTGATGTCTGTCACTCACAGAAGAGAACAGCAGCTCCCTGTGTATCCTGACTGAGCAACGTGACAGTCAGTGGATTTTTAATGAGATAATACACTTCATCGAAGAGCTGAGCCACAGCTGATAAGTGAATGTAAAATACAGCCCTTGCTCTTTTAATCCCTCCTGCTTGCTTTACATGAGAACAGAGTCTTTGTAAGCACCGTACTGGAAGCTCATTATACAAGGGGAATAAAATTCAGCTCCTTGTTTTTATGTTATTTTTGTTGGAGATATATCCCATGTAGGGTTCTCAACTATAAAGAAGCCTTAACGTAAAAGAAAGAAACAACGGGATCAGTGACAAACCTAATTGGCTTCTTCAGATGTTTAAAACATGAGGCCAGCACATTGATGTATGTGATGTACATGAGATGAGTTTCTGGTAGAGAATTAGGTGAAGAATCTTATTATGGCATACCAAGCATGTGTGGATATCCAGGGTTTGGTTTGGGCTAAGACATTAACTGAGGGTAAATAGTCCCCAGTAATTATTAATTCCAGTAGAACAAGGAGCTTGGTGCATCTGCAGTAGCAGTGGTAAATTTTGCTCAAGAAATGTGGCAAAAGTCTCCTTTGGTGGAGAGGAAAAACCTGGGATTTTTAGCTGGGATTCTGGGAGCCTTTCTGTGAAAGGTACCCTTGTTCTGGGGAGCACAGGACGGGCGTTTGTTTGTGTGGGATGCAGGAGGTGAGGAGCCCTGTCCTGGTCCCTCAGGGGCAGTGACACACGGCCAGACCTGCTCCTGTGCTGGTGTCAGTCAGCAGGGATGGTCCTGAACCCCATGTCCTGCAGGGTGTTCATCAGCACCCCCAGTCTCTCCCTGAATGCACAGCAGAAGTGGCTGACAGAGAAATGTTGTCCCTAATGGAATAATTCACCTGGTGCCTGCTGGGTCTCCCAGAAGCTTCCACTAAATCTCCATGTCACCAGAGATTCACACTTGCATCACAACATTTATCTTTTCTTGCTGTTACTTTGTCTCTTGAGCACATTTCTGGAGCTTTGTTGTTCCCTGATGGCTTTGTGTGTGCAGCTTAGCTTGAGGAAGGTTTGCTTACAGTTGCAGAGTAGCCCCTGAATTTAAGCCACCATAGCCCTGACAAACATTAATTTCACTTTCCAGTGTTTGCTTTTAATTTTTCTTGCTTTTCTGTATCAGGTTCCCTTAGTATAACAGGACCTGAGCAGTGGGGAGTTTGATGTTTGGTCACTGATATGCAAAAATTCCAGTGAACTCACGTGGATTTTAGATTACAGCTTCCATAGGGAAAAATTGGAGATTCAGCAAAGGTGGTTCAAATTATAAGCAAAGTCAGTTATTCAAAAATATTCCATTATTTATTCTCAGATGCAGTTATTCTCACTGCAGTTTGGGTGCAGGAGCTTAACATTTGTGAAAATACAGCCACGTGCTATTTGAAAACATTTATTTTGAAGCAGACACATCTTGTCCTTCTTTTCTTCATCAGGATAGTTTAATTAGGTTCAGGTGTACTTTTTAAGAAGGTTTCTTGCTGCATAATTGGTTAACTCACCACATCTGAGTGAGTTTGATTGATTCATGGGGAAAAAAATCCTGGTTACTTAACCCAGGCTGTGGCCTGGGTGCTTCTTGAGCAGTGCCCCAAGAGCAGAGTCACAGGCAGCAACACTGGCAAAGGTCAAAAACCCATTTCCAGAGCCCTGGTCTGAGGGCTGTTAGAAATTTGCTGCCATCTGCTTTTATTGCACATTAGTTTTAATAGGAATATTATTGGTTTGTGAATACCCTTTTCCCAGATGCTGCTACAATGTGGTTTTTATTGCATAGCAGTTTTAATGTGATTTTACTGCTTTATAAATACACTTTTCACCATTCTTGCCTTGCTACTGTTGCTGTACCAATATGTTTGCACATTACTGCTACTGCTGTCTTGAAGTCAAGGTTAAAGCAATCACAGTAGAGCTGTGCAGAATGAATGATAATTGAAAATGCACCTAGCAGGATGCTCTTGATATTCTATAAACAAACAAAGCAGAATCTTTATTCATTATTTAGCACTTGTTCTTTGTGACATTTCTTTACGGGATATATCTTTTTCCTTTCACAGAGCTGAGCCAAAACATATGTCAAGCCAGATGCATACATTTACCTCTCTCCTTTTCTCCCACACTGAATCACAATCACTTTGATTTTGCCCAAACTGTGCTTTCCTTATGAATTTACTCCATTTGCAGAAGTACCATAGAGAAAGTTTTAAATATTGACAGGAGATTTTGGTACCTAAGTGTTCTATCAGTGCCCTGGTATTCCAAAATAAAATTAAATGAGTAAAATTTGCTGACTCAAAATTTTAGGCTTCTGTGTAGAAATAATCTAGACTGCCTGATTGAAAAGCATGCATCCCCATGGTTGTGATTTAGCATCCCCTTTGCAACTGATAGGCTGGAGAGGACCTCTTTTCACAGGATACAGGTGCACCGTCCTGGTTTTTTTGGTTTTATGAATATTTATAAAGCAGTTCCAACTCTTCTGTATCTCCATTAACAGCTGTAGGTTTTTGTCTCTGGTCATCATGAATTTGAGTCTTCATGTCTTTAGCAAGCCATATGAACTTCCAGTACTCTAACCTGTAATTTCTGCTGTGTCTATCTCATTTATTCTACCCCTAGATTGACAAGTAGGCTTTGTTTTTATCGTTGTCTTTATCTCTTTACCACACCAAAAGTTTCCTGGAGTTCTCTTCCTTCTTCACAGGATGGCTTTGATTTTAAACAAGTTTTAACCATATTTTTCTGCATTAATTTTCTTCCCATTTCATCTCTCTCATATTTTCTCTTGTTTTAGAAGGTGAAGCCCCCAGAACTACATATGGATGTGTTTTGGTTGGAATAATTTCCTCTTTTCTCTGTATGAACCTGGCAAGGTCGAGATCCCTGTTCCTAAGTCCGTGCCCAGTCCAGTGCTTTATCTGACCTTCTGTATCGTCCCCAAAGCACAGCCGGGTGGGCTGTGCTACCTTCTAGGTTTGAAAGGCCCTTGCTGAAGTCAGTGGAAAAATACCAGCTTCTTTGAATGAACTCTGTGTTGAAAACTACTTTTTAGAACTCCAAGCTCTTTTATTTCTACCTTCCTTAAAAACAAAAAAAAATCTTTTAAAAAAAGATCCTTCAGAATAGAATTGTTTTCATACTCTTTTTTTCTCTTGCTTTGATTGCTTCTGATTGGTATATAGCTTTGCAATTCTGTGAGGAGTAATGTCTCACTGTCCTTTGCTCTTTCTCACATGCTGGTATAAATCAATGAGGTTCTGCTATGTACATATCTTCTGATCTGTGAAGAAACTAATTTAATTCCAAATTAGCTGCTTTCAAAAGTACTTTTTCCCCTTCTTCCTTTCAACATATTGCAAAGCTACAAGTAACCGTAGACCGATTTTAATCAGAACAGTGGAAGGAGATAAATGTCAGTATATGTCAGAGCATCTTAATTTCTGACTGGTTTAGTGAGCAAGGAGGACATTACTGAGATCCCTTCCATATTCATGAATTCTGCCCAGCTTCTCAGAAGCCCCCTGATCTTCACCTTAACTTCCCTAACCCAGAGTCCTCCAGCTTCCCTGATCCTCCTAATTTGTCCTTAGTTTTGCCTGCACTGCCTGGGAACATTAGAATGACTGCAGACAGTTTTCTTTCCCTGCCCTTGGTGTGTCTGTGTTTATCTCTTCCCTGATATTTGCATTCCTCAGCAGACACAGTTGGGTTTGTTCTGTGTTTGTCAAACAGTTAACAAAGTGAAGAGGTTCAATGTCGAGGGCTCACAGGCAATAATTTTGGCAATAAATATTAGGATAAAATGTTCAAACATTTCTACACCAAGATGTTTTGTTAACTCCAACCTTGTTTTGAGTTTAAACCATGAGCATTTCATCAGCTTGTTACTTGTAGAAGGTTTGCTGTCATATTCAGTAGGGGTAAGACAAAACAATTAAGGCATCCACACAACTTCATTTTAGTGGTCACATGTTCTGTCGTTCTGTTTCCTGCTAAGTGCCTCTGCCTTGTTCTTGCAGCCTGCAGTAGGTACTTCCTACCTTAGAGGCAACCCTGACTATTTGCATAAATCACCAGCCTTCATTATTTTTCATCTTAATGAAGTTTGCAGATGTTAATCTTCTCTCTTTTTTCCCTCTGTAGACATTCAGAGCAGTTTAGACACCATCCCCACTTGCTCTTAGAGGGAAGCCATCCCAACTTTCTGTCAAGCTGGAAAGGTAAAATTCTGTGCAATAAAAGAAATATCACCATGCACATATTCACCATATGAATATAAGAAATTATTTAAATTCTACACATGGCATGAAAGAACGTGGACATACAAAGATAGTATTTCCTAAAGCTTTCTATACTGACCTTAACTCTGAGTTGTGTATCTCAGAGTTCAACCTGTCTTCTGGTTCATATCTTAAGTGAAGTGCACATCCCTCTTTCTATATTAAAAATAAAAACTATAGAAATAGGTATTTCTCCATCTAATTTTCTCAAACTGGCTTAGGAAAAGGAAGAGTTATTTCACAGCTGCATCCCCAAATGTACTGTTTCCACAGATATTCCCCAGAAACCATGACATGAAATCAGTTCTTTTTAAGGAGATACATAGTTCATCAACATGAACAAAGACCCTCTTAGGTATTCATGGAAAAAAAAAAAAACAAACAACATTGTAGTAATTTCCTTTTTTGCAGTGGACTTTTCTCCTGGCTGCTGTTCTTGAGCATAAGTCAGGTACCAACCAGAAGAAAAGAGTGATCAGCTTCAAGTTAAAAATTATTTATGTATTTATTTTTATGTGTTTTACAGGTCAAGGGACAGTTAAAATCCTCTTCATTTTTTGCTCTTTCCTTAAATCCTTCAAAGATAGGAGAGAATAGGATTTGGGGCTGGTTTGGATTTCTTTGGGTGTGGGTTATTTTTACTGAGTGTGATATAGTCTGATTGCTTCTGCATGGAGTGGACTGAAACTAAGGCAAAGCTTCATTAGCATCACGACATGTAATTGTGTTTAAGTTTCATAATTCTTCCAAGTCTGGCAATAGAAAAGACATGCTTTTTGGTCACAGGGAGAGAAAACTAATTAAGTTTTCACTGAAAATGACAGCAAGTACCTGTGAGAAGAGATTCATTTGTCCAGCTTTTGAATTATCTCCAATTCTGGTATAGTCTAAAAGTTTCAGTCCAGGAAGACTGAACCAAGCAGAGCAGAACATTCTTGTAAGAACCTGTCCCGTGCCTCAGAGATTTGTTTGTATATGGAAACATGTTTTGTACTTATTCTGATCCCAGCGTCACAGGCCTCTTCTAAAGGAAAGCAGCTTGTAAAACTGAGTGGCTGCCAAGGCTGGCTGGAGCTGTCAGGTTGGCACAGCAGCCATACCTGAGAGCAGAGAGACTGGACAGCTGCTCACAAAGAACCAGGATAAATTCAAGTATGAGTTAGGAACATCAGGACTTGGGTTTCTATCAGAGCAGCTATCAGCAGGGTGAAGGGCTCTGCAGCCAAAGAGCTGCAAGTTGTGTATTCCTGCACTCTGAAGCATGAATAAACTGCAGGAAGCATCACAGGTGATTTGCCTCTAAAATGGTAATTACAAAAAAAAAGAAAAGTTTGATGATTTTCTAGGGCACAATCCTACAGTAACTATGGCAATATTGTCATTAAAATCAGAGGGGTTTTGCCTCATTGAACAAGGTCTACGGGAGCAAGATAATCATGTAAGGAAAGGTAAAGCATATATGAAGAGAATCTAATTTGTCCTCAAAGAAGTCTAGCAACTCAAACAATTATCTAACCAGCGACTTTTGAGAATGTAAAGAAGTTGAGTTTAAGGCGTTTGTGACAACACCCACACAGCAGCAGCAAGTGTAGAATCCTTTGGTGTTGTGGAATTGCTGAATGGCTGAGACTGGAAGGACCCTCTGGGGGTCATCTCTTTGTCCCCCCTGCTCCAGCTGTGTCACCCACAGCAGCAGCCCAGCAACATTTCCCAAAGGTTTTGGACAGCTCCAATGATGGAGACCCCACAGCCTGTCTGGACAACCTGTGCCAGTGCTCAGTCACCCCTACAGTGAAAAATGGGAGAACCTCCTGCCTTTCAGTGTGTGCCCATTGCCTCTGCTGCCTTGTACTGGGGTGTCTCAGATGAGGTCCCTTGTGTGTCAGAGAACTGGAGGAGGCAGCAAAGATCAATGTGCCTATCTGGGCTGATAGACTACGAGAGAACCATAGCAACCATTTCCATCCAACACGTTTTTTATCAATCCTCTTACAGCTCCCAAGGCTCATTATGGATTCCTCCACTTTAAGTTTATCCCCTTCAGTCCCTTCACCCAGCCTGTCTCAGCAGCACAATCCAGTTTCACAGAACAGATCCAGTGTTGATGGATCCCTGCTAGTCTGGATTTTGCTTTCTCTTGATGACTCTTTATATCTGTGCCCAAGTTTCATATTTTTGAGTCTTATTGCCTTCATTTAAAAGAGGAATAGAAAAATAGAAAACTAATATATTCTACTATTTGCAATTCCCAGAAAGGAAAAGTTATTTCTCATAGAGGTAAATAAAATTCAGCAGCAACATGGACATGGGCTGTGCTTATTCTCAAAAGAAATCTCTTCCTGGATTTGTACTACTTGAGGAGATATTGAAAATGAGCCTTTAAGGCTTGAACTTCAGTCTCATGGACTGACAGGAGTACAGGAGAGGTTTTATTATATAGGAATATTTGGATAAGGCTTAGTAGATGTTTTTGAGCCACTTGATGGACCAGGTTGTCTTTTTTTGTGTGCCCTACTTTGTATAAAAACTAAAAAAAAAAAAGGATAAAAGTCCTGGGAATATCAGGTAGGGGGAGCTCATTATTTGTCAGGAAGTGTGATGGGTGACTGCAAAGTGCAAACTTTGTGAAAACCGTGATACTGATGTCTTTATTCACTTTGATTAAGCCTAGATACCGGCAACTCTGATGAATGTTGGAGAAGTGACATTATGAACATTTTTGAACAAAGACACTTTATCCCAGTAATGCTGCTGTCTTGTAATAGGGTCAAAGAAAGGGTCATGTGGTTTTTGATAAACAAAGTGTACAAGTCATTCATTAGAGGCTAATTGATGAGCCATGGAGACAAAATAGTTGAGGAAGGATCCAAGAAAGTTTTCCAGAAAATAGGACTGGTTTCTGAAGAGCAGATTACATAACTGAAAGTTAGCAATGAACACATGCATGCAGGTTGCAATAGTTGTATGTGCAATTTATTCTTAGCTCAATAAGATTTTTAAGGCTCTTGCCAGTAGTTTCAGTTTGGAAAGGACAAAGCAGTATCAGGTGCTGTGACTTCAAAAACTTGCCATTGCAAGCACAGAGGCCTTTCTGATTTGTGTTCTTTTTCTTACATTTTCCATCATTCTACACCCGTGAGACTGTGCATACCAGCAGAGCTGGAAGAGGGAGCAGAATAGAGCTGGGTTCCAGTACTGACACTGAGCACTGAATGATCTCTGAACACCCACTGGAGAGCCCACACAAAGTCTAAGTATACCCAGACCTCCAGCTGGGTATAGAGCCCTTCTTCCTCTTGTGCTCAGGAAGTACGAATGGCAGTTCAGAAAGTGTATAATTACAAGCATGACAAGAAAAAACTCCTGAAATCCTACTGCTCCTGGTCAGCAGTGGAAGAAATGAGTTTAACTGAACAGGCACTATAATTTAAATATCTGTTTTGTCCACAGCCATCTGAGCATGAGATGTCAGGAGGGTTCATGTGATTTAACTTCTCCCAGTTCTCCTATAATATTACTGCCCAAGCTGCCAATGCAAGGCAGGAATAACAGTGTTCAACATGGTGGCAATTTCCCAGCTCCCCAATAAGTCTTGGATGTTTCCTTTCTTGGCTTTATAAAATAGTTTTAAACACAAAGCTCTTGGTAATAATCTGATTTCAAAACATAAACCTAATGTGCTCTGTTAATGACTAGGGATATAAAAATATTTCATATTCTATCTATCTTTTGAAAATTAATATTGCATTATATTGACTCTTGGCTTGATTTAACAATTTGAATTACTGGCTGTTACATTAAGTTGGATTTCTGTTCTTCTATTCTTTGGCCTGGTATAAGGCAAAGTGTAAATAGCACATCTAATTAAAAAAAAAGAGAAAGGAAAAGTTTATGTGGACAGCAACAACATGTACAAGCAAATGCTGCAAAATTCAATTAAGGCTGAAAGAAAAAATGTTGCACTAGGGAATGTCTACTGGAGAGCAGGGGGACAGTTTCTGTGCAATTTTCCTTCAAAGCATACAAGAGTTGGCATCACTCTTGTTAGATCATGTTGGGAGTGCAGCCTTACAGTTATACAGAAAAGTATTGTTCTTTTCATTTTAAGGCTGGGAAAAGGGATGTGATTTATTGATTTTAAAGGAAAAACCTATGCACCCGTGTGTCTTAAGGGCATCATTACCCTCATAGAGCTTTTTGCTTCTAGAGCTGATGTTTGAAGCTGGCTCACGTCCACACCAGTTGGAAATCACCACCATCTGAGACCTGGTCCTATCATGCAAAAATCTTCTCTAAGGTCAGTGGTACCTTTGTATGCAGAGGGGGTTAATAATAAACCTTTCTTAATTGCTGTTCAGTGGCTTTTGTGAAGTGAGAGGTCTCAGTTCAGAGCCTAATGGATGCCTGCAGCAAGGAAAGCACCCGGAAGCACCACAGGTGGTGTAGTCTGCTATCTTAGCTGGGATGCAGGAACTGAGCAGGTACCTGATAGCTGTGGCCCTGAAACCACAGGGTATGGCCTCTTGCAAGTGAAGCTGTACAGAGTAAAATAAGAACATAGATTGTAATTAAAAAACCTCACAAAGAAATTAAACTGTTGAAAAGTATTTTAATATTCCAGTCTGAGACTAAGAGGCAGGGACATTCTTCATTACTCTGCCAGTTCTAGAAGAGGAGTTCTAGAAATGCTTTTGTAAAGGCTGATTTATTAAAAACTGCAATGCAGCTTGTCTCACATGAGTGCTGTTACTGTGTTACTTTCAGAAGAAGGAGCTTGAAAATGGATTTTATTCAGTGTTTACATGGGTAGAGAGTAAGATACTGTGGGAGGAGACAAATTAAATTTGAGTTTGATCAGTTTATACCAGAAGCTGAAGAAAATGCAAGGAGAATGGGGAAAGATAGCTTATTTGTTGTTAATTTACTGCTTTGCTGCTTTGAGCAATGGCTAATGTAGCTGTCCAGTGACTTAAGGACAAACTGTATTGGGCTTTTTCTGATAATAGATGAACAAGTGTCAGCACTTCAGGGGTTTTGAAACAGATTTTTCCCCAGAAGAAATCATCCATTCCATATAGATGCAGACCCTTGGCTTTCTGTCCAGTATCAACAAAGTTAAACTCTTGCTCTGTGTATAAATGGACAGGCTTGTCTCCAAAGTGGCTGTGAAGGCAGTGAGTGCAGTGCATAAATGGGATGAGGGAAGGAAAGAGGGAGAGGATTCATTCCTTTGCTTAAATAACATTATCAGCACCCGGCAGAAGCTGGTAAATGACACCTGTCCTAGAACACAAGAGCAGAGGCATTTGGAAGTGAGAGGCTGGAGCTGTATCTTGCAGCTATGGCAGTCTGCTAGCAATGGAGCATCCCTCAGTACTGTGCCCGGGCCACTCTGCTGTGTGTGCCATCACCAAGTGGAAAATGGCAACAGCATGCTAAAATACATTTGCACAAGGCATGATATTGAGCACCACATTGTACTGATGCCTAGAGAGGCTACCTAGAACAGAGGCTAGACAGTGTTAAAGGAATAAAGTAGGGTTTCATCAAAAGGCCTTCCAAAGATACACCTTGGGCAGTGCAAGAGCCTGGCTGTGGCTCCACCCAAGATGGACAGTGTGTTATGAGTTCTCACACTTTTATAGGGTTTGGTCCATTTCCATATTGGAGTTAATTGTCTAGTTACAGCTGCAATTATGAAGTCCTATCCTCCCAGATTGCTCTCCTCTCCTATTGTTTGCACTTTTGGGGCCCAAAGCTGCAACAGTGTCCTTGGTTCTCTGGCTGAAAAAGGATTGTTCTGTCTGACTAAACTGTGAGGAGAACTTGCTCACACCTTGTATGAAGTTCAGAGTTACACACTAATGCAGTACAGAATCTGCAAAATATGGAAGCTAAAACTTAACGCATCACAACAAAGATGGATTTTTCAGGAGAATGTGTCCCTGTCCAGCACAGTAATTCATCTTTATCTAACAAGATATAGAGTGCAGTCAGGTGTGCATAAATCATTCCTTGTTTGTTCTGTTTGTACTGGGCATGCATGGGATTAGAGTGCTTTGGACACTTTATGTCAAAGAGGAGAACCGTTGCAGGTTAAGAAGGAGAATGCTCCTTTGCTACAGGCAAAACATGCACCTCCATCAGTCTGCAGTCTGCTTCAAACAGCAAATAGTGCTTGGAAGAGCAAAATACTAATTCTAGAAAAAAATTAACTAACAATATTCCGTATGAATTGAGAAGTTCTGATAGTGCCCCCCAGTGAAAAACACCAGCCTCAAAAGGGGACGGGGGGAGGAGCTCCTCAGCAGAAATCTCAGCTCCTTAGTTCTTTACTGGCTGTGCTGCTCACTCCTGGTGAACTTGGGCTTTCTCTCTGAACTCAGTGTGGCTCAGCCTTCCCAGAGCCTCCCGTGTCCCAGAGTTACACCCTCTGTCAGTCAGTGTCCAGTCAGCGGCACTTGAGTCGTTTGCAGAATCAGGACTCCAATCACTGTTGTGATGGTTACAGATCATGTTGTAAGGCACAGGGAGTCGTTTCAGCATCGCAGGAGAGAGAGTGTGCCAGAGATTGGCTGTGCTCCCCCTGCTGCACTGAGGGATGGCAGGAGCATCCCCTCCTGTTCACACATCCGCATCATCACAGACCCTTCAGGGAGCTGCAGCCAGATTTTATGTGAGTCCCCTGAGCTGTCCAGCTGCCTCTGTGCCCTGTCCAGTGGAGTTTGTGGCCCAGAAGCAGGCACGATGTGCAAGGGCTGTGGCACATAATGGGTAAATGAAATTAAGTGGTAAGGCTGACATGCCAAAACAGCATTTTCTAGGCACAGGTCCTAGGAAACTTCACAGGGAATTACATACAAAATTTGTGGCATTATAAAGCATTATAATTCACTGCTATTATATGACCACCAGCTGCTAGCTCAAAACTACTACAATTTCTGCTCTAGAACAACCAAGCTGAAAGGCAGAATTAAACTCCTTGCAATGGGACTCACCTTTTTCATATATTTGCACAATATCTAGTGCAGTAGGGCACTAATAACAATAGGAAGTTTTAGCTTTTAATTTTAATCCTGAGTCTGTCTGGGTTAGCATTTGCCTTTAAGACGACTTAACATTTTGCATGTAATTATAGTGTCTGGATCTTTGAAAAGAACTATTTCTCCTGAGTTTTCTGAGTGGAATAAAATACACTTATTAGCCTGTAACCTTTTTTAAATCCCTCTCCCATATGGTGTTCATGTGGCATCGCATATAACAATATAGGATAATACCCTGGATAATATGGGCTATCATGAATATTGATGAACAGGGTAATTAAGATCTCTGTGCATGGTGCATGATTAGATATGGGCAACCTATTGAGGTAATTTCTTTTGATTAAATAAAAAAATATATGACAAACATACGAGTTCTACCAGCTTATCTGATATTTCAATCCATTTCATGTTTGGGGAGAACTGAAATATTAATGAGCAGAAGGATCTGGTATTCAAATTAATTCTAGCAGGAAAGAAAACAATTTCACCCTTTTTTTCTTTACCTGTTGACTTGGGGGACAGATGACAAGCTGATGTGCTTCCCTGGAGGCTAACATCTTATGTTCCAGAATACAAGCTTTCATTAAAAAATGATGACTTGTGAGATGTTCATATTCATGTGAACGAGGGGCAGGTGCTCATCTTCTCCAGGGCCTACTGACAGTCTGAAACAACCAGTGTGACAAACAAACCACCACAGCTGAAACAGCCAGTATCAACTTCAGCATCAGTGATGAGGATTTTTTTGTGTTCTTGTTGGGTTTGATCTCCCAGCACTATAAAAACTCTGGGGTCGCTGATCAGTAGATGTTCTTAAGCCATCAAGGCCAGTCCAGCACTATTATGAACAATGTCTGATTCAAGCTCCATCTTAAAGTTAAACACAATTTTTGCCCTCACTGCTTACAGAATGGGTCTGCTTCACTCTGGTGATTGAAGAGCTTTTTCTAATTTCCATCCTAACTGTCTGCATCAGTTTTGCCCAATCATTTATTATGCCAAAAATCTCTTTTTCTAAATGACTTGTGAGCTACTGTTGCATATTGATGTCTCCCCCTCGAGTGCTGCAGCTAGATCACCTCTCAACCTTCACCTCAACTATGGGACAGGCTGTGTCTTCAACTGATCATGGGAACAGCTCTTTTCTCCACCTCTTCCACTTGCAATCACTTTCCCCGAACTTTAACCAGCCTGCCGAGTGAGGGTATGAAATAGCATCAACACTTCCATATATCCACCTCTTCTTTTCCTCTCTGAGCACTGCTTGCAGTATTTTCCAGACACATCACTTGGCAGCTGACAGACACTCCCTGGCTTTGACTGGTCCCCACGTCCTTTCTCACCTCAGTGGTTCCCAGCTGATGAGCTCTCAGTTTGGAGCAGACAGTCCTGTCATTGATCCTGCAGTGTTACCTTGCATACTGAATAGCTTCCCACTCCCAAGCAAACTCCTCTGCTTATTGCTCTTTCTTTGTTGCCACAGGGAAGCGGGGCTGTGCTTTGGGTGCTCTGTATTCAGGAACACATAAGGCAGGAGGGATTTTTTCTATGTAGAAAAAAGGGAAGGGTGAGAGGAAGTTGAAGGCAGTGCTAAAGCATGCTGCTTTTCTCAAAAATAAGCTCAATTACCCATTTTCTCCAGAGTTACTTCTGCTAAGGGAAAGTTGAAACCATGATGATTTCTCCAGCTGACTGTGAATGACATTCCACTTTGGGAAGGGTTTGGATTATTGCTCATCTGAAGTGCTGGGTATAGCAGTTAAATGTTTTCCCTCTCTGCAAATTACAAGACTATTTTAGAACTTTTCCTTTGTTACGGCATGGGAAATGAATTGATCAAAATAATTGATTTTAGGGTAATAATACAAATTCTTCGTAGTCCTATTTTATTATATATCTATACATCTAAAATCAATTTTTAACTGAAGTTTTAATTACATTTTACTTTCTTTAGAACGGCAAAGATGTTTCAGATTGTTGATTGTGATTATAGAGACTTGGTTTCTTTTTAATTTTCTTCCATCCCCATTATCCCTTTCCTGTAACCAATTTCAGTATTGCTAAGGAGCTTTCACTCAAACTGACATACATTCAAAACAAGTCACTAGAATTAATACATTCTGAATCAATGCTGCTATTTTTTTCTACGTATTTATTAACTTGGAATCTCTGAAACTGATATAATGAGAAAGAAGAGACTTTTCTCTCTTTTCATAATCAAATTTCCTGGTGAATTGCAACACAAAATGCTCGGTCCTCATTAATGGATCTGTCTTATGCTTCCCATGGCATGACTTGAGCGGTAAAGGGCATGTGTGCAGCTCTCAACAGACACACCTAATGAATTCCTGAGCTTCTCGAATTCCAGAGCTGTCCATTTGATCACTGTACAAAGATGACAATTGTCTTGATCCCCTGATTAACATGGAACAGAACATATTTATCACAGTAGTTTATTCTAAGTCTGGAGATAAAGCTGCCTTGCTGCTGCCAAGCAGTCAGCACCCACGGCATGTAATTATCCACTTCCTTCCACTGGTTGGAAAGATATCACTACAATGTATGCAGATAGTGGGATTTTTTAGGCTAAGGTATTGAAAATCAAATAGAAAGTTCTGAAAAATAACAATAAATGGGTTCTCTATCTGAAAGCTAGCAGCTTTACGGGGAAAATCTGTAAGTGTGGCTGGCTTCCTGTATTGTTTGCTACAGAACAGTCATTGCACACTTCACAAGTGAAGGATATTGTAATAACAATAATGGAAAAATGAAGTTCAGTTATGAACTTGAAGTGTGTTGGGGTTTTCTTCTTCTCTGAGATAGCCTCTTAGCTGACTACATTTTTGACCACAAGCATTTCTCACATCTTAGGCCACATTTTTCTCATCATTATATAGATGAAACTTGTAAAGAAAGCCTTTCCCAGTTTAACAAGTTTCTGATTAATCCAAAGAGCATTATAAATCTACAGTAAGTTTGCCTTTTGACTAGTAGCATTTGTAGTAGCTTTAAAAAAGTAATCATGAAATGACTAATAACAGGAAATTGCCTTGATGCTCCTTATTTTCAAATACCTATCTCAATTTAATGGCTTCCTGCAAGAAGATGCCAACAAAAATAATGCAAATAAAAATGAGTGTTTGGGTAAAAGATATCTCTAAACTTTGAAATGGCAGGACTGGATAAAGTATTTCTTTAATGGAAAATTGTTGCTATTACAAGTAACAGTCCAAACAATGACCTTTCTAATGTGCAGTATAATCAATCTGTTCATTGTGTGAGCAATTTGTGCTGGGAGTTGTAGCAATGATTATCATACCAAAAATAACCAAATTTTTCACTGGTTTCAGCAGAACCATGCAATGGTTTGAACTGTTTCTTGCAGTAATTGCCTGAAAGAGGTAAGACTGTGAGACAAGGTGGGATTCAGTTCAGTTGAGGAAGAGAGATTGCAGATGATGCAGAAGGACATAGCTCAGGTGAAGACTTGAGTTGGAAGACAAATGTGAACGGGAAAGGGAGCAGTCATGTGTAGAGGCCAGCAGTAAGAAAGGCAGAAAACCGAGTCCTTAGTTCGTGGTGGAGATTAGCAGTTGTCTAAATGTGTCTCTGTTTTGCCTGCAGTTCAGTAGGTTTTCCTCCTCCCTAATTTCTTGTCTGGATTTACTGCTCATTTTCCTATTTTTTAGTGAAGAATGTGTGCCAGGCAGAAATCTTGGCCAGAAGCGCAGTCAGCAGTGTCTTAAGATGTATTGCTCAAAGAATGGCTAAGACATTGCTCCCAGTTCATGCTGCACTGACAGCTCAAGAGCAAAAAACCTGAAAAGTAGCATCAAGAAAGATGAAAGCTGTTAATATTCCTGCCAGAAGCGCTCGGTGCTGCAGCCCTCAGCTGTGAGGTGTCTAGCACATCTCTGTGAGCATCCAAGTGCTTCCGAGGACAAATGCTCTTCGACACGTTTCTGCCCAGGCTGCCCAGCCGTAACCCAAAACCAGCTGCTCAGAGGAGGGAAACTGTGACTTTGAACCCACAGCCAAGAACTTCCGTCACTGGTGGCTGCCTTCCACCCCATGCTTCCTAGCCTGTGGTAGGAAAAATCCCTTGTAATAGAGAGTCCCCAAAACAAGACTGTATCAGCATATTCACCCAGTCGAGAAGCTTAATCTGGGAGAAAATCGCTTTCTGTAGAATACTGAGAGGGCAACAGGATTTCAGATGGACTCTCTATTCCAGGGATTAATAAATCTCACATGTAGTAAGGCTTGAGACAAGTTCTTTTTCTGCTCTTAAGTCTAGCTCATGGACCTTGCACTGTTTTGTAGCTTAGAAGACAGTAAAATTTGGAGTGTGTCATGAGAATAAAAGGGAGAAAAATAGGAGAAAGTAAATAACAGTATTCCTGAATTAAGAGCTGTAAATTCTCATGATGTTTGGAAAAGCAGCGTTCGGGTGACTGTAGCTTTTCTCCTTTAAGTTTTTGCCTTCAGTTATTCACAGAAAGGAAGGTTTGGACAGACAAGCACCAGTGATGGAGTTAATCCGATGTATTGAACTGTCAGCCATTAGGTGAGCTAACAATCACCGGGCAATTGTGAGATAAATTAGCTAGATCAAGAGGGCACTTGTAAAATTTATTAATTTTATTTCCCATTTGTGAAAGCAAATGCAGTTCAGACAGGGAATCATAACTCCCTCACCTGCAGTAATGGAGCAGCTCCATCTCCAGATTGAGGGATGCAGGATATCAGTGAAAAATACAGTGGGACTAACTGTGTTTAACGTAGGGTTAGAAAATCCAATAAAGAAAAGCAGCGAGGCTGCAAACACATTAACTGGCATTCTCTCAAGATTTTAACCCTGCGTTATCTTCACAAAACGTAATCGACCTCACGGAATTTCCACCCTTGCGCGCTACCTTTACAGCGGCTCGGAAATAGGCCGTGCCTAAAGCTGCACCGACTGCGCGGGATTAGGCGAGAGGGTGTGAGTTAAACTTCCCCTCGGCGCGTCTGCAGCAGGGGCTTCCTAAATTGGTTTCGGAGGAGTGAAAAAAAAAAGAAAAAGAAAATTAAATCATACTTTATTTCAGACAGGGATTAAGAATCCCACAACTGAGGGAGCGGCGGCCCCCGTGTGGGAAGGCGGCGCCGCAGGTGCCGTGAGGGGCGGACCCCGCGGGTCGCAGAGGGCGGGAGCAGCCTGAGGGCCGGGGCCGGAGCCACCCCCGGCACGGCCGAGCCTCGGAGGAGGGCGGGCGATGTGGGAGGCGGCGCGGCGGAGCCCCCNGCGGGATCTGCGGCTCCGCGCGCGGACATGTCGGCGGAGCGCGCCTGGAGGTAACGGGCCCTGCGGCGAATCCGCGCAGCTCCGCGCTCGCCGGCCCCGCGGCCCCGGCAAAGTTGCGCCCGAGCCGCCCGCGGCTCCCGCTCCGCCGCGGGCACCTCCCGGGCCGGGAGCGCGGCGAGATGGGGCGGCTGCCTGGCTCCGAGGCTCTCGCTGCGGAGGCAGCGCTCGCGGGGCTGTTCTCCGGTGTTTCTTGGGGTTTGGGTTTGTTTTTCTTGTTTCCCGGCGCACTCAGCATCTGCCTGGCGCGGTCCCCGCACCAGCCCTTCAGCGGCTCGGCTCTTCCTCTTCGCTCCCCTCACGGAGTTGTTCTGCGCGACGCTGTTGCCCTCTAGTGTTTGCGGTAATTAGTTATGGCTCTGTTAAAGAGCAGACTTAGTCAGCCTAGTGCGGTAATTATTCATAACTTCAGGCAGTTATAGCTGCTTGGATTCCCTAAATCCCTTCAGAAATTCATGCGTGTTGCTGCTCCGTTCAGCTGTCATGTGCAACGCTCGGGAAATGACAGAAAACTTTTATATTATTCAGTTCGCTACCTGATGTGCTTCAGGTTTTGGTATGGTGGGGTTTTCTCTTCCCAGTAAAATGCTGAGTGAAAGAAATAGGGCTTCTCTCACTGTCAGCATCCTCAGTCAGGTGTCTCGAAAGGAACCGGGCTGAACTCCGCCTTAGCTCTTTACACCTGGTAGTTGTGGGAGACGAGAAAGGGGAAATAATGGTATGGACATGGACCAGACAGTGTGCTGGACATTGATCTCAGACACCTTGAGCAAATCATTTACTCTTTAGATAGTGATGTTTCTGCAATTGCTGGAAAATAGCAGGGTTTATCTTGGAAAAATTGTGTGATGTCAAGACCTTAAAAATCTTTCTGTAGAAAGTATTGTGTGAAGGTAAAAAGTAATTTGAAGACTAAACCAAACTTCTGCATTCTGTTGAAGTCTTTAGAGCCTTCTTTTAAACTATTTTTAAACATCGTATATTTAATCTTTATAAATATTTTGCCTTTACAAACTGTAATGCATGAATCCCTATCCTGTAAGGGTCTCTGGTACTGCATTAGGCAATGCAGTATGAAGCTAGGGGTATCACAGATACTGTAGAAACTGGGAACTGCTTACCTCAAGGACTTGAAAAATAATTTCTATCCACCAAAATTGCTGTGCCGCTTAAACCATTCCCTTTTTGTCCTAACAGTTTTGAGAGAATGTACGCCCTTCAATAATCAAGCATTCCAGGGTTTGTCCCAAAGACTTCCTTGACAGCTCATGTCTCATATCGCTGTTTTTACAAGTTGAAAATGTCTTTTTAATATGCAGTTGTAAGGTCTCATTCTCAGCCTGGATTTGAGCTGTTGCTGCTTGCATATTTTAATCAGTAAAGTAATGCTGTAAGTAGAGGTACTCAGTGTTTGGAGGCTACATTGGTATTTTCATAACTGATTTAAAAATCCGAGCCCTGCTGTTCACCCCAGGTTGTGTTCAGCTGTACTTTGCTGATTCCTATCATGTCATTTGTATATCCAAAGATTTCCATTTTAGTAATACTGAAATGACTTCAGAATATTTGCTGTGAAGTTGCATTTCATAGTGACTGGCCAGAGCTGACCTTTATGTTCAAAGCAGTTAAGCAGCATTCTGATCAGTTGAGATTTAAATGTCTATAGTAATATGCTAAACAATATGCCTTCTTTTTTTCTGCTCTTCATTTAAAACTCATCCTTCCTGTAATATGTCACCAGCAGTGTGGTAGTGGCCAGGTTGGTAAAGAACAGGATGAGAACATAGTGATAGGGATTATTAGAAGAAAGTTATTAAAAATATGTCCCCAGACAAATGTAACATACCTGAGTAACACTGATGGCTACTCAATCCAGAACTAGCTCTGTTTTAGTAGATCTTGATGAAAACTATTTTTATTACCCTTTAAGGGTATGTTTTTACCTGTCAGTGTGACCCAACATTATTGTTTCTAATCAGGGGTCGCAGTAAACAGTTGCTCTAGCACAGGCCTGAGGTCAGACTAAACCAGAGTTTTCTTGCTGGCCTTTGATTTGAGAACAATTTCTCACTTACTTATGGATACTTTAGTTGAGCTCATTGCTGTAATCTTGATATTAACACAATAGAAAAATGTTTCATGTTTCTTGTAGTTTTAAAAATTGTGTTGATACCCATGATTCAACTTAATTAGACATCTTTAAAAATCCTGTGCAGTTGTATGTGCCTGTGCAGGTACCTAGTTTCTTGCTTGAGCATCTATTTACACTGGATTGAGAAACCCTGTGAAAAATGTAGTTGGCTGCATTCCCAGCCAGTGTTGTCTCCTGGAAGAGTTTCCATTAGGCTTATCAGGGTGAAATGATTTACAGAAGCCAAGAATTTTGTCATTTGTTCTTACCAATGAAACAACAAACTAAAGCTGCAAGTGGTAGAAATTCATTTAGGGTGTGCTTCAGGCCTTTGGGGTTCCTCACAGTATTTGTTCTGTCATCAGTGCTACTTTTTTAGTGAATGAAAAAAACCTGAAACAGAAGTAGAACAAATGATAAATCCCCCAGATGAATCCAAATTAAAGATCCCTATTCAAATTTCATGCTGGTTGCCCGCAGATCCCTGTAATTGTGCCTGCCCAGCAGTGCTGCTCAGAATGGTAAGTGTTCTGCCTAATAAGTTGATATTTCTTTCCTGTACCACCAAGATTTTTACATGAGCTGGTTCTGGGCTGCAGTAGATGGCAAGAACATTCAGCCGTGTTATCTGTGTTCATAACACAAGGCAAAACTTGCTTCTGTGACTCAGCTTTCTGTCAGCAAGATCTTCTCCATAGTGAGTTAAAAACCAAATTCTGAACATTCAGAGATGCTGATTTTCACCTTAAAGGGAGCATTTTGATACCTCCTACTTTGAGCAGCAGAGGTAAAAGGTTCTGGTCTGAATTTTAACACGGTGACGTGAAAATGCAGAATAGGAGATCGAATGCAGGTTCTTCTAAAGCAATAAAGTTCTAGATAAAAAACAAACTGGCCAATTTTATTGCTTCAGTCCATGGAAAAATACCATGCACATTATTTTATAGGTAAAATTTATTGCAGCATCAGCTTTCCAGAACTTTGGGTTCATATAATATGTGACACCTCAAATGCTTTGAGGTAAAGGTGGGACCAGATTCCTCTGTCACTGAACTCCACATTGACTGTAGAAATCAGAAAGAGCTGAGATTGCTTTTGTTATCTGTGGGTCTTTGTCATGTTTTTTCACTGAAACAATACTAACAAGCTTGAACTCCTGTGAAGACTTTCTGGACTCCTTTTGGTTTTTTTCCTTTAAACCTTTTTCTTATACTTGGATATTTTTTATTGAAGTTGAAGTGATCATGACTTCTCCTTTCTTTGGTAAAGTCTTGTATTCTTTTGTCATGAAAGTAAGACTCCTCAAGTACTGTCCTCTTCTGAAATCCCAGGTCTCACAGCTTACTCACTGTAGGTACATTGAGAATTGTACCTTTTGTCTGATTTTACTGTAGGAAATGTCAGGGGGTGCACTGTGAGTTATTTTAGCATGCTGCTGTAATACAGCCCTGGAGTATCCAGCAAGTGCTGTTGCTCAGGGGAAAATGCTGCTGTCCCTCGAGGAAAGCAACTGTACCTTGTCAAGGCTTTGAGACTGTTGCTATTGTAAAATGCATGTTCTCTTTGAATTTTTTGTTTTCTTCTTTCTGTGTTCTTTTGAACTCTTGCTATGCAAACCAGTCCTCGAGTGAAAATTACGTAAGCCTCGAGCTGATACAAGAGAGCGTGCATTTAAATCTCGTGCCCTGCTCTGTTCCATCCCCCTTCCTGCCTGTCTCCAGCGGGGAGTGTGCCTGGTCCTGCTGCCTTGGAGAATTCCTCATTCCTCTCAGTCAAACCTCACATCTGTCTTGGCAGTTCCAGCCACTCCTCCTTGCAGCTGCACTCTGTAGCCCCGAGGGCACCTGCAATTAGAAGCTGAGGATACAATGACAGGGCTTTTCTTGAAGGAAACACAGGTTTCTGGGCTGGCTCCAGATTTTCCTCTATGGAATGGCATTAGGAACCGTGTCCTTGCTGCAAATGCTTCTTGGGCTGCAGCCCTTGTGTAGTACCCAGTTCAAACAGCTCTGTCTCATCAGCCCTTCCTTGCTGTGAGCTTAGGTCAGTGTCAATTCTCTTTCTTTCCATACCTAGACCAGACAGGTCTGTGGTTATCAAAGAGAAGTAGGTGTATGTACAGCTTTTCTACAGAATTCAGTCAATGTTAATTTTAGGCACTAAAATTATGTGTTTGTTGGCATTCAGGCAGCTGAACTGGAAATGCAAAATGAAGAGAACCCTCTGTGTATGTAATGAAAACTCATCTGTCTGGAAACCTCTCTCTGGTGTTAAGTCATTCGGGATGGAACTTCTCTGTGTCACCTTACTTGTTACCATATAAAATATCTCTGCTATGCCATCCAGACTGATATTCTTGAAGCTAGTGTGGCAAGGATTGGACATTTCAGTGCTTAAGAATGTTGAGTTCTTCTAAAGGTACTTCCATATTGTCGTTTGGTCTTTATGCATTCTTCAGGTTTTTTTCCGATAGATACCGGAAAAGCTGGGGTAACTCTGATTTGTGAACCTGGGTGAAAGGCAATTCTCCTGCCCAAAAGCTTTGAGCAGGACTTTGTGCAGCTGCAGGTAAGGTTCGAGGCTGGGTTTATGTCTTCCTAGAAGAGAAGGGGCTGATAAAGATCTGTGAGTAGAAGGTGAGGAGAGTAAAATCTATCCAGACAAGAATCTATCCAGACAGCAGGAATCTGCTATGAATGAAACAGCTCATGTACACTTTCTCTTCATGCTGAATTTTGCAGTTTTGATGAATAGAATGCCTTGGAGTTTCTTTTTCCCCTCATCTGGTTTTTCTCATTTATTTTTACTTTATGCTCATCGTGGCACTAGGAAGATCTGTCTTCAGGATTTAATTTAATTTGCGGACATTGCATATGTACCTGTTAAATACATCATCTTTTTTAGCTTTTTTTGAAATCTGGAGTGAAAGACCAATCTGCTTACCATGTAGGATAAAAGATAACCCAACCAGGGATGGAAGGATTAAGCTCTCAGTTGGGAAATGACCATGTCAATGCCACACCTTATCCTAATCCCATTTCCAAATGGACCTGGGTGCAAACTACACTGAAGTTATGGTGGCATGTTCTAGATTTTCATACACTTAGTATTTCCCAGAATCTGCTTTGAACCTTTGTTTATGACTTTTATGATCATTATTTCATGCTTGTCATACCATCCAGTTGTTTTACTAGGGAGTTTGGACAGCAGTTGTACTGCTGGCTTGAAAAATTACTCTTTCCTTAAGTACAAGATAGGGCATAAGTATATCCTTAGGTGATCAGCCTGTTAGGTTTAACTCTTGATTTATTGCTTTCTCTTCTCAAATTTCAGAACTTGATTGTTCTATGTTTTTATTAGCACAGAGAAATGTGAAGTGCTTTTAACAGTTTGCAAAACTCTACAGTCCCGTGAAATGCTTTGTTTTCCTCCAATGTTGAAGAAAAGGAGTTTTGCTTTAAAATCATTCCTATAGTGGTTATAGAGTGTATCAGTGTATGTTTGTACAGCAGTTAAGATCTGCATGTTCTTGTTTTTCAATCATGTTCCCCCAGCTTTTTAGGGTTTGAAGGAAGAAGGCTATAAATGTTCTTAAATATTTTAGTTGTTAGCAGTTTTTTATTTGGATTTAACTTTTATCTTTAGGTAAAAAGAATTTCTAAAGCACAGTAAATTCTTTGCTTTTATGTCTTGCTTTTCAGTGCCTCTGCCTACTTTATTTGATCCTCTGAGTTGAGGAACCTGAGAAATTTAGAGACCTTCAAATGCACATGGCAAGTGGTGTGAGCAGGAAAAATATATTATTGCAAAATTTTGAGCTGTTGGTCTCCAAACCTCTGGCTGGCAGTGATTTCTTTGCTCCCCATTAGTTTAAGTGGATGATATTTCACAAGGTGATGCCTCAATTAAGTCTCTGATTTTCCTTTCTTCTAGATTATGCCTTCGGTAAAGCTCTGTGGAAGATAGATGTGTGTGCTGCAATGGTGACATAAATATTTCAGAGGACTGGAGCAAGTTATTGAGAATCTGTGTTTGTTTTTCATGCTGCTGTTGAGAGCTATCTAAGGCAAGTAAACACCATGAGTTTTATCCTGAAACTTCACAGACATTTTCAAAGAACAGTAATTTTGCTGGCCACTTTTTGTATGGTGAGCATAGTTATTTCTGCCTACTACTTGTATAATGGCTACAAACAGGAAAATGAACTTCCTGAAACCTCTTCAGAAGTGGAATGTGGTGATCCTCAACTGTTGCCATACAAGCTGATGGAGATGAAGAGCACGAAGCCTGCTGATCCCCTGAGGACAGACCTTGTAGTGCTGGTGTTTGTGGAAAGCCAGTACTCAACGTTAGGCCAAGATATAATAACCATTCTGGAATCTAGCAGGTTTCAGTTTCACATTGAGATTGCATCTGGGAAAGGTGACCTCCCAGTGCTTATAGACAAAAACAAAGGCAAGTACGCTGTCATTGTATATGAAAATATTCTAAAGTACGTGAACATGGACTCTTGGAACAGAGGCCTTCTAGATAAGTACTGTGTCGAATATGGTGTAGGTGTGATTGGCTTTCACAAAGGCAATGAGAACAGCTTGCAGTTGAAGGGTTTTCCTTTCCATGTCCACAGCAATCTGGGTATTAAGGACTGTTGCATTAACCCTCATTCCCCACTGCTCCATGTGACTAAACCTTCCAAGCTTGAGAAAGGACCCTTGCTTGGAAATGACTGGGCCGTTTTCCAGATTAATCACACAGCTTATCAACCAGTAATATTTGCAAAAGTAAAGACACCAGAAAACCTTTCTCCACCTGCTTCTATAAGTGCTCTCTATGCCACAGTAATTCATGACTTGGGGCTCCACGATGGGATTCAACGAGTCATTTTCGGCAATAACTTGAATTTTTGGCTGCACAAGCTGATTTTCATAGATGCCATCTCTTTCCTGTCTGGAAAGAAGCTCACCCTGTCCTTGGATAGGTACATTCTGGTTGACATAGATGATATCTTCGTTGGCAAGGATGGAACAAGGATGAACACCAACGATGTACAGGTAAAGTGTGTGCACAGACTACTGGTCATTACAGCAAAGTGATTTTTTGTATCTAAAAGTGAATAGTTGCTCATAGTTGGAACTTCAGGGCTCCACCTGGTTGGTATGGAATGCACATGTTGAGAGTCTTACAAACAGGAGGTAAATGTGGTGAGCAACAGTAGATGTCGACACAAACTTTGAAGAGTGGACTGGGTTATTGGCTGTTTGAAATAGGTTTGAGTGTCAGGAGTTGCTTGCAGCATTTCACCTCTCTCGTCTCTGTTTTATGGCACTTGCTTGCAAGGAAGGTTTATGTTACTTTTGGTCTTAAAGGCTCGTTCTGTTGCTAAATGATTTTTACAATTTCCATTGTGCTGTTCAAGTGAGGTGATAGTTGTTGGTCAGTAGCACTAACATCTTAATTTTATTTTTTCTTGTAAGTATTTCTTCAATGCTTTTTGGGAAGAGTGTTGTCCCAGAAAAGGTAGTAGCGGTCACTTTTCTCAACTTGGTCTAGAAGCTAAAAAACTATAACTGATTATTGCCTTGTCTGTGCTAAAAATAAGGGGAAATGTTTCCTTAAACCTTTGTTAATGGACTGAGGAGCTGCAAGAAGAAAAGACAAGGACAGCGCTGCATGCGATGGGCTATTTTTGTTTTAACCAAGTTTTTGGGTTTTTTTCAGTGTTAATATATTTGTCAAGCTATGGCAGCTCTGCATACAGTGCTTCCTTAAATGAAAGGTTTGACCCTGCAGTTAAACTTTCAATTTGCTTTAAAATTGCAGCATACGTTCTTTTCCAAAATGTTCTCACGCAACTATAAATGAGATTTGCCTCCTTGCTAAGTAGGTTTTTTCCTTAGACAAACAAATCCCATGGGACAGAGCAGAAATAAAGGTGAAGGCTCCTAAATGGTTTTCCTGTGGAGAGCATGATGTCAGTGTTTGAGTTAGATGGGTGAGCTTGCTTGGAGAGTCTCCAAACTCAGATGGCAGGAAAAAAGTCACATCTGACCCACATCACTGGCAGAACTTGTGTTGCTCTGCAGAAGCAGCACTTCCTGGTATCAAAGTGGGTGAAATAAAGCCTGAATGAATCAATCACTGTGCTGTGCAATAGCAGCTGGAGCCAGCATGTTTTGTATTGTTTCTCTTTGCAAGTGACACCTTAGGATTGTCATTTTGAAATAAGTTAGGGTGTTTAATTGCCAGAGTTATATACCACAAAGAGGAGACTGTTGAGACAAATTGGATTACAGCAGATACAGAAGGCTAAACCATATTGTTTGGGAGAAATAATTTGCAGTCCGTCAGAAAATAATCTTCCCAAAATAAAACTGTCGTATTAAATAGAGGTAATATCAAAGTGGAAATAACTTTTAAGTAGGATAATTTCATTTGTACTGAGCTGTGTTCTGAAACAATGGAATCTGAAAGAAGCGTTCCCTTCTGATTCTTCATCTACTTATAGTTAAAATGTTGTATTAAACATGTTGTTAGGGCTGTCAGATGCAATGCATCTTCATTACTATTAATATCAAAGGAGTTATCCTCTGTGGCACAATGGCATGTGGAAGGAATGAAACAAAATCAATTTGCAGTAGTTGGAAATACATTATTGTAAAGTGTATTTGCAGATAAATGGCATCTCATTAAACAGGGATTTTACTGAGTTCTGCTGCAGTGACTGTGATGGAGAATTGGGCGCTGCAAGTGTGAGAAGAGGTTCTAAATGTAGACTTTGTATAATTTCAGTACTCAAGGTTAGCTCATTTCCACTGAGCTTACATTTTAACTACTGGCAATATAGATATGGAATTGAGGAAGGTGCTCTTTTGTGATTTAATTTTGGGTGACATATCGCCTTATTAATATTTTCTGGATATACTCACAGCTGCTAGGGCTGTGAGCTGGAGGAGAGTAACATGCATGTTTCTTACCAGTATTCTATTAATGCACATCAATCTGAAACTAAAAGGAATCTCCTGAGAGCCAGAAGACCTATAGGGTTGGTTCTGACTGCTCTGGATAGGACAGAGTTCAGAAACTGGAAGGTTAAGGCAGAATCAGTAGCAAAAATCAGGTGTTCATCTGTTCCAAACCCCCTGCTCAAGCTGGGCCATAGCCCAGGTGCCTTTTGAATGTCTCCAAGGAGAGAGATCCTGATTGCATTTGGGATTGTGGTTTCAAAGGAATATCTTCTTTAGATATCTAAATTAGATTTGCCAAGTGGCCAGAATGGTTAATATTTGGGGACTTAACCCGTTGAGGCTTAATTTCCCTCTCCTTTAAAGTGTGAATTGGAGTCAAGGACTAAGAAAAATTGCTATTACAAGGTTTAGTGGTAATTTTTTATCAGTATTATATATTGACCTCAGAGGAGGTCAAATTAAAAGCTTGCCCTCTAAAATTAGTGTTTTCTGTACCTCTAAAGAGAAGGCAAAGTGGTGGTACTTCAGCTTGAGTACCTACAGTGTCAGGAACACAAGTGTAAAGAGCCCTTCTGAAAATCTTGTACAAACCTAAATCCTTCTGTTAATGCTTTGTTTTGTTAAACAGCAGATTAAGTTTATTCTAGTTTCACCACAGCTTCTTCAATTTAAAAAAAAAAAACCAGGACCCCAGCAACTTGAAACAATGGTTCCGATTTTTAGGATAAGTACCTGTTAGGGATTTGCTTGTCTCTGTGTAACATTTGGGCTGATTGCACATAGTTCATCTATGTAGAGATACTGAGCAGCTGTCACTGTGCATCAACAGCAACCATCCATTCTCATATTTATGTCCTTTATCTTCTTCTGGTATAATAGAAATAATGGAAGAGAATGTTTCCATTTAATTGCCTCCCACTTCGAAAATAAGCTTGGTAATAATCAACTCAACATTCATTTTTCAATAGGTTTTTTTCGTTCATTGTCTGTCGGGCAAGAGGGACCATTAGGCTGTGACAATGTTATATTTTATTTTCCCTGTTTCTTTTAGAAAGACTTAAGAGCCTGTGCAGTGCAAATAATTCATTTAAATGGACATACAGAGAATAATCTATCTAGATATCCACAGAATAAGTTTATCTTAATAGACCATGATTGTTCTGGCTGACAGTCTACTAATTTAATATCTTTTTTTTGTTCCAGTTACTCTTTATGAAATTTTTATTACTATGAAGCACTAAGATTTTTCAAGGGAGAAGCAGATGATAAAAGAGGGGAAATGAAATGTGGGTTTTTCCCCTGATGACAGTTTGTTCTGTGATGGTGGTCTAGGCCATCTACGTTTCCCTTCATTTCCCCAATATATGCACTTTCTGGAGTTCCTTGAGAGTTAATCACATTTTTCAAATGAAAAATTAGAACACTGCCAAATTATTTTTTTCCTAATAATTAGCTGTGTGAACTCCTCCTTGTATGCTTTTCAAGAGACTGAATTGAAGTTAGGCTGGGGGATCTCTTCTCTTCAGGTAAGCCTAACCTTTTTCTATACCTGTAGTGATTCTTTATAATCACCGAGGAAAAATCTTCGTGTTAACCATATCCATTACTGGAGGGAGCTGATAGAGCCCTGTTACCATTCTGGTGTGGGAGTGCTCCTGTTAGTGTATATGTGCACTGCAGTGGGCAATACAAGATTCAGGCTGCAGTCTTCCAGCATGAATCACTGGGTAACTGGAGAAAAGACCTGTTCCAAACATTGTTCTGGTAAGGAGAGGGTTCAGCCAAGAGGAATCAATTCATAGCCCTTCAGTCTCCATACAGAATCTCCCACCTTGCCTGGATGTGGAAGGCAGACACCTCTAATGGAGCTCCTCCTCTAACTTCCCACCGTAGACAAACAGAAAAGCAGCTCATCTTCAGGCAGGCACTGGTGAAGTGAATTGCACCTTAGAAGTACATGACTGTTGTTCATGAGCTGTTTCCAGAGTGACTGAGATCGGATACAAACATTTGTATTTGCTCAGATCAGTCCTGTTCCATTTTCCAGAGACAGTGCTGTCACTTCTTTGTTTCTTTCTTAGTAACATTGGTGGCCTAACCTTTTGTTTAATATAGTTCTGTGTAATAATAGGTTTCCCCACTAAGAGCTAATTGCTTATTCCCTGTATTAAATTCATCCACATTAGTAAGCACTGCTTAAATTATTGCAGTTGTTTAAAACTCATTAAGTGTCTTTTCACCTTGTGCAGCAAACGTGGAAAGAAACCAGAACTTCCCAAGGCAAGGCAGACCACTTGGCTATAAATTTTAAAAATCCAGTAATGTGGCTCTTCAGTTTTTCTTGCATAGGGATGACCTAAATATTTGCCTAAGAAGAGAATCTTCCATATATATTGTGTTAAAGCAGAAGGGCTAAAAGGTGCAGAAAGCCTGAACTGTCAAGACAAAGGATGGTTCCTGTCACAGGAGGAAGTTTAATTCTCTAAGTTAATTGCTTCTTTATCCGTAGGATCACGTAGGAAGGTTATCAGAAAAGAAATGACAGATGTGTCATCAAATGTGTCAGCTGCAGAACCACTGAGCCATAAATCTTTCCTTCAGGGAGATTCAAAAAATCTTTTTAATCACATCTTTAAATTACTTAAGGAATTAATGATTTCAGACTTTTGTTCTGCTAAATCATCCTGCATTCCCAGTCTGTTAGCTGTAATACCTGTATACCATTGTGGAATGTGTCTGCTGTGTGTGTACATACATTCTTTCTTTATTTGACCTGAAGCTCCTAAGGTGTTTCATACTGACTTGTCAGAAATAGCAGGTAAAAAGTGCATTCAGTTCTTCAGATGTGTCAAGGAGAAGGAAAGTTACTGACTGGAGTGTCTCTGCAGCTGTCTGATGCCCTAGCAAGCCTGGTTTACTTGAGCATATTGTGTCAGCTGTAGTAAGGTGGAATATTGCACACTCTGAGACAGTAGAGAATTAGAGTTAGAGCTCAGAACTAAAAATACAACTTTAAAACAAGTTATAAAAATTGTTTCACATATTTTATGGGCTGCTACCAGCATATTGCACTCTCTACCATTAAGTCACAATAACATCCAACCTAAGAAAGCAGTTTGGTTTATGTGCTAGCCTCTGTGAATTTTAATCTAGTAAGATGGATACAACTGATGATCAGTAGAGCCCAGCTCTTTTTGTTAAAATTATACTGATGTTTGAAATGGAAAGCAGGATGAAAATCCTCCCCTGCAAAGGGACTGATGTGCACTGTGCTTTCAGTCATCTGTGTCTTTCCAGAAAATCAGAGTAATTTGTTTTCATTTCTGAATTCCCCGTATTTCTCTGTGGTGGTGAATCCTTTGCTATGCTTAGGCTTAATGTGACCATGGTGTCTTCCTGTTCTCAATGGAGTTTTGTGATTCTAGAGCTCTTTTAAATGAAACTTAAAGAATGACACTCACCTGAGAGCAAGTGGTTGAACTCTGAATACTTGGTAATGCTGTTACTGTTTTTCCCTTGAGTTAATATATTAGGTAGAAATATCTTTACTCTTGAACATAAGGCTCCCCATCCAAAGAAACCCTCAGAAATGTTTATGTCCACCCAGTGTGCCAGCCTGCACTGAGATCATTTCTGGTTCACAGCCATGTGGTTAGCAAGCTCTAGCTTCCTCTGTCTACTTAAAAATGTACACTTTAGGAATGCAGGTGAGTATTTTCATGGATATGATAAAAAACATCCATGTGATTCTGCACATTCTTGGAATGTTGCCAGCATAACCTAAACTCTGCAGTGTTTGGGTCAATCCCTCTGGCCAAGGAATCAAAAGCTGCTGTCCTGTCAATCCCTCTCTTCCCTTGGGCTGTGAGTTCTCTTGGTCAGAGGCTCTTTTTGTTCAGCAAGCACCTCAGTAATCTAAACACAAATAATGCAATACAGCTTCCTGCAGAGCTGCACAGATTCACCAGCAGCCTGTGAGTGGCTGCTGCATGATTTATTCCAGGCTTTCTCAGTGACAATTTAGCCATCCATTTCCTGCTGTTAACAGAACTGAATCAAACTTTCCCAGCCAACAAATAAAAGCCAGACTGCAGACAGATCTAGGAATCAAAGCCATTAACTGTAAAACGTGATGCCAGAAGTGAGCCTTCATCTGTCCTGCTCTTCAGTCACATCAAGGAGGCCCAATGTGGTGAGAAGAGAAGAACCAGAGAGAGAGAGACTCTCATTCATTCCTTTCTTTACAGTACAACAGCATGGGAAGTGGCCTTTCTCCTCCTGTTCAGTCTGGAAGGTCAGTGCAATGACATGACTGATTCTTGGTGACCATGCTTACAAAACTAACTAAAGGAAGAGCAGTTGGTTGCCAGTTTATGTATAGCCCCTCATGGAATAACAATTCCCTCTCTGTTTCCAATTCCAGTTTCTTTTTCTGTTCACAGACCATAAAAACCTTACGACCAATTTTTAGAAGTAGTTACTCTTTAGGAGATTCCTTCTTTTACTTTGCAGGCCTGAAGATGAGTTAGTGTTGCTCCTTAAAATGTAACTTCATATCTGAGATAAGTAATAAATTAAATTTAAAACCACTTTATATTGCAGAAATTATACTGCAATCCATTTGAAAATAGAAAGAGTGGAGAGGAGAAATAAACAAGTCTGTGACTGTGCAGAGGAATGCTCCCCACATTCATCTAAACCCAGGTCAGTAAATCCATATGACAAAGGCCTTCCAGAGGAGACAGATTTGGTTTGGGATTTGCAAATTCCAAATTCTAGTTTGCATTTTTGTGGAACTAATAAGCCACAGCTCTTCCTCAAGCTCCCATTTACTTGCCTTTTGGTGTTAGCAGTCCTGGGAGTAAGCCAAATGTCTCTTCTCCATTTTAAAGTGGACTTGGACTAAAGATATCTCAGAGTTGTCTTTGATAGAATGCTAATGACACTCTAAAGGAAGCCAAAAATCAATTTTGTGTTTCTATAAGAAATGTTATTTTATGCTGCAAGATGTTCCTCTTATCCTTTGTTCTTTTCCACTGGCATTGTTAAAGGTAATAGAAATGTTGAAAATGGTAATCCTGAGAAGATGCTAAAACAAGATGATTATACCATGTATCTCAGGTTTTTTTATGTAAACTGGTTTTAAATTCAGACAGACTATGAAAAATAGTTTACATCAGTGAAGTACTTCTTCTTATTGACTGAGGAGTTTTCTAGACTGTGGTCAGTTCTGCACAACTTGATTAGAAGTATTTGGAGAGTGCTTAGAGACACCAGAATAGTCAGGAAACATCTGAGCAAAAAAATGAAACAATAAAGGCTAAAGAATTCAGTAACGATGACCAAAGCAGAAAGCAATAGGTTGCAAAAGTCTGCAGGGTATAAACAGTGAAGATGGATAAAATTATTTAATATAAGGTGCAGAGATTTTTAAGTGTAGGCTGACTAGCCAATAAAATATAGCAGAATAGAGGCTAATATCCAAAAAGAAGTAGAAGGATTATGTAAGTCTTTAAAAATTGGATTTGGCAAAAGAGTGTGAAATATGCTATTGGAAGGAATATAATATTGGCAGGGGATTTGTATTAAGATATGTTCACTCTTAACAGCAAATCAAATGCAGAGCTCAGTTGGATTCCTGTGTGTTGGTTTGAGGCTGCAAGTATAGACTTTGCCAGCTGGAATATTTATCTAGGCACACCTTGCTTTTGTAGTCTTGTATTTTAGAAATGCATGCACTCATGAAAACAGGTAAGGTGTGTATTAACACTTCTGAAAGCATCACACACCATTTTTCACTGAAGTTTTGGGTTTTTCTGCTCAGTTTCATCCCTTAGACTTAATGTGGGAGCCAGTGGAACTGTCAAAGTTCTTATTAACTTGAAATAAGTTTTTATGTAATTTTTGTGTTGGCTGCATATAATCATGAAAGTATGGCTTGAGAAAAGAGGTGCATTTCTTATTTTGTGGAAACTTTCTCTTGGGGTTTTTTTTGTAATTTCTTTGATAACAATGCTGATGTAGCTGGGAAATTTCATTTAACAACTTTATAACTACTCATAAAGAGAAGGAAAAATCCATAAATTGTGACCCTTGGCTGGTGAGCAAGCTGAGCACTGAATTCCCAGCTGTGTCTTACCTGGAGCTTTCAGACAGAGTGAGAAAATAAAAAGTTTTTGACTAAAGATTGTTTTTTCTGTCAGCAAAGGTGAAATATGGAAAAAGAGCTTCTGGTTTTCCTCAGCTCACCTGAGACATAGGGACAGAGCTAGACAGCTATTTTTATTCAGCTAGGGTATTAGAAGCAGAGGAATCTTTTTGGCTCTATTGGGAAAAAAAAGAACATTTAGGAAGCATTTGTGAATGAACTGTGACACTGATGCATTGCCCAGCCCATGTAATAATCTTTATTTAATATGCCAGTGATGTGGTAACTTTGTTGTGCTTCGCTGAGCACAGTTTATTTTGGGTTCTGTCTCAATTACAGGGTTTGAGTCTTCATTCATTGCACTCCTTGTTCTCTCTAGTATGTAAAACTCAGCATTAACACAAATACTGTGCTTTAGTCTTACCTGGGGGGGAGGAAAGTATCAGCCAAGAGGTGAACAAACCCCAAGGAATTTCTCTTCTCTTGGTGTCAGCGTTTTAGACGTAGTTTGTAGTCTCCAATACTTCTTGCAAAGTACCTAAAGAGCAGCTTGTCGTACCTTAGTCTGTGGAGTTGAGTTTTTCTGTAATCATGCAACAGATTTATTTTGTAATTGTGGCCAGTGTTACTGTGTGGGAAAACAGTGTTAAAAATTCAATGCTTTGAATGTTGTGTGCATTCAAAAAATAGATAAGTTTCACTCACTCCTGAGCGCTGGTCATTTAATGATATAGACCAGACTTTGAAATCTTGTTTATTTAGAATTATGCTGAGCAGGAAGCACAGCCTGTAGGCCTTTTGGGGATAAGTGGGTCTTAGTTTGTCCAGGATCAGGCTTTGAGGTCCAGAGAATATTGGCACTGAAGATAAAAGTAAGGCTTTTCCAGAAGGCACTCTCTTGGATTTGATATATGTAACACTGACACCACGTTTTTACTTTCATTACCTAAAGAAATGGAATTTTTTTTTTTTATTTCCCAGTCTGCCTCTGTCAGTCCAGGAATTAAATTGAAAGAGGGTAGATTTATATTTGACATCAGGAAGGAGTGTTTTCTGTGGTGAGGATGGTGAGGCACTGGCACTGTCTAGAGAGACTGTGGTGACCCCACCCCTTAGAGTGTTGGAGGCCAGGTTGGATGGGGGTTGGAGCAGCCTGGACCAGTGGGAGGTGTCCCTTGGCAGGGGGTTGAAATGAGGTTACTGTGCCTTTCTTATCTGGGCAGTACATGTGGGGCAGAGCAGGAAGGGAAGGAGGTGCTTTGGAGACCTGACATGGAGAGTACATCCTAGGCAGCAGCATGAAAGGAGGTGCAGGCTATTGCACCTTGGGAACAGCAGGTTTGGAATCAAATCTGTGGGAAACTAGGTTTTGTGGAACATCACCTTTTGTACACGAGCCACGGTGTATGGGTAGGTCTGAAACTGCACCTCTAAAATTGGTGCTTTGGCCATGGACAAACTTCTCAGGCTAGAGCTGGTGCCGTGCCCCAGCTGTGGCTGCCTGCACATCAGCTGAGCCCCCAGCTCTCTGCTGCTCTGAGATCAGGCCTTGACCCTCCCAGAGCTGAGCCTGGCAGGTGTTTGCAGGCACAGGCTGCCAGCAGCAGGGTGAGAGGGCTGCCCAGGGATGGATCTCACAGACAGCCCTCTTGTCCTGCAGCCACATCTGCAGCCTGCAGCAGGAGCGTTCAACAAGGAGCAAACGTGCTGCTGGTAATGAATGTGGAGCTGGGAGCTTGGGTCATAACCCCTGTCCTGTCTGAGCTGGGTGGCTATGAAATACACGTCCTGTTAGACAGAGCAGCCACGCCACTGTTTTATCTGTGACAGAACACTGTGCACCCTTGCAGACAGGATGTGAAGCTGTACAAGTGTGGGCTGGCTAATGAGGGCTGCAGAGGTGTAATGCCTAATATTTCCTGGGAGCCAGACAAGTGTCAACACAAATCAATGAAGAACCCTTAGGATTTATCTGCTGCTGGTGGGATGCAATGGAGACGAGGCAGCCAGGCTAAGCAGGCAGAGCAGAGTGGCCCAGAAGTGACCTGGAACAGCCTGTGAGGAATGGCCTGTCGTGCTCAGGGCTGTGTGACTGCAGCTGGGCTGCCAGAGGGCTTCCACGAGGGCTAACCAAGCTCATGTTCCCTCTGTGCTGACCACCACCAGATCTCGAGGACTCAAAAATGCCAAGATTCTAAGTGCATTTTAGAGCCACTTTGGTTCTTGAATTCCATCACACTCTGAGAACTCACCTCTTAATACTTGGTGTTACAGAAGCATGTCAAATGTTAGGTGTAAATGAAACCAGCAAGGTTTCTATTGAATGCTATCTGACCAAAATCTGGGGGAAAATATGTTGCTCTAGGGTGTTTTATTAGTTCTGTTTCAACTGACCTGAGATTTTTTGGACCTTTAATTAAAAGAAATGCAGGATTTTATTTCTGCTAACTGGGAAATAACGAGATCATTTAGCTGTTTAGTAACAGTAACCTCTTTCATCTAAGTACAGTTTAATTAAGTGCTAATGAAGCAGAAGTTCAGCCAGAACCCTGAAAACAGCATGCTAATTACTTTGCTGTATTAAATACTATTGGCACCAAGTATTTATAACCTTCAAGTTACCTTGCCGTAATTAGCTCAGTTCTCATTAGCTGGTACCTCAGCCTTTAAGAAGTGAGAAGTTGGTGAAGGAAGTTAGAAATATTTCTTAAATCTCTTGGTTGTACAAATGATTTACCTAGATGAAAGAGCCTAATTACTTGAAAATATGTAATTGCACTATCATCAAGATCATTACTGTATGTGATAAAAAACAACTCTAAAGGAAGACCCAGTGACATTTAAAACAGCATGTCCTGATGAAAAACTTCTCATTGAAATCATTTGAGCAACATTTACTAAAGTGGCTCTTTGTATTTTAAGAATCCTTCACTGGACACATAAGTTTGGACAACTAAGATGAAGTTGTGGCTCCTGAATTTTTTTCTTCTTTTGGACTGGAAAACTTAAGGGGCACATAACTGGGCTCCAGCCCAATACTTTATTGACACTTAGAGAGAAAACTGGGTTACCTGTTCTCTGCCAGCAAAACACTGCAGAGAAAGCTGAAGGTTTTCTTTTTTTTCTCTTGCTCTCTCTGTAGTGTCAGCTCTGTTAAGAGAGTGCACAAAGACAAATTAAGCTTTCTTGTCCTTTTGTCTGAAAGATAGATAAAATGTTTTTTTCAGGTACACCCCTATAGCCAAAGCAATTATTCTTTCTCCTACATAGATTAAATGTTTATGGTAAAGGGTGTCAAATTGCTAATCTCGGAAATCCAGAAAGAGTAGTCATTGCATTTTAATGATGTTCCAAAATACATAATTTATCAAGAAGGAATCATTTTTCCTCAGAAGCAAAACAGCCCAATGAAACACTGATTCCCAGACACTCGGGCTCGACCTTCACTGAGGCTATCTTCTGTTCCTGCTTGTCGTGCTGCTTCCCAGCAGCCCGGGTTCTGCAGGAGGAGGAGGCTGAGGGAGGCAGGTGATGTGTGAGTACCTGAGCAGCAGCTTCTGCTGCAGTACTCCCGGAGCAGGAAAAGGCAAAGTGATGTCTCAGAAAGTGCAGAGTAAAAAGGACATCGCATCACTTTGAGCTCGTTAAATGTCTCTACACCAGGAACTCCACTCAGAAAAATGGCTTTGGTTCTGTTTCTTCCCTCTCTTGCAGAGGTTACAGAAGAGATACAATATAGAAAAATTAAAGGTACTTCTGGATAGGAGCTCCCGTAGAGGAGCTTGCTCTGATTAACTCAGGTGTTTTTACATTACACTTTCTATTAATTTTTCCTTCTTTTTCAGAAGGTTCTTGCCTTTATTGAAGAGCTAATGCAACTTTAGAAATTTTGCTCAAAAGCAAAATAATTGCTAATTTAATGGCTCCTTTGATAGTTTTGTCAGACAGTAAAACAGTTAAGCAAGCAAGCATTGAGAGATGAGATCTGCTTCCCAAAAAAAGGAGGAAGGGAAATGCTTTCTGGAAAATGATGAAGCTGCCCTTGCATTTGTTGCTGACATCAAAGCATGTACTGATGTGAAGTGTAAGATGTTAATGCTGCAGCACTGCGTTTCTGCTTGCCAATTTAGTTGAAATGTACGTGATTACAAATAGAATTACCAGCACATTGAACTATTTCTCTTTTCAAGTGCCTGAGTTCTTTAGCAGCTTTTCAGCAGGAAAATAGTCATAAATATGTTAGTGTGACTGCACAAAGAAGGTGTCGTTCCTCTTTGGTGAACCAGAGTTCAGCAAGGCAATTTTGATTTATTCCTTTGATCAGTCAAGGCATTTGAGTCTGAGTATTTGTGTTGATGCTGAAGAAATTACAACTGTCTGTTTGCTGAAGACAGGCTCACACTTGTAGCTTCTCTGTGGCAGGCTCTAAAGTGAAATCACATTGAGATGTTTGAGGGCAGGCAGCAGGATGGCTTCCTAGCTATAAAAGTGGGAAGCAAGTTTGTAGATAGGAGTTTTATCCTTGGCTTTTCAGCTGATTTACTTGAACAAAAAGTTTTAACAGCCCGTGTCATCTGCCAATGCCTCTGTCCTGTTTGAGAGATGAGAAAATCTGTTGTTCTGCTGTCAGGATAACTCCTGTCTACCCCTTGAATTGTTACAGGGGCTTTTTCTGATATTTTTATTTTTACTGTTAGTGAAGAAAGGAGTCTTTCATCATATGTTGAACACTTATATTTATTTTCTTGCACTAGGAATTTCCTAAACCTAGTCTGTGACCTTTGGAAAAGTTCAGAAGAAAGTACTCCATTGGAACTGTGTACATGAAAGGGATTATGCACCCAGCGATTTATTTTCCTTATAGTACCAGCAGAAATATAACATAACTAAATAATTATTTATAAACATGTGAAGAAACGACTAGATGGTTTGAAAATACAATCTTCAGTACTGGTGTGTTTATGTGACATCTCATACAGATACCCAGAGAGGCTGTTCATAAACAATCATAAAATATCCAGAAAATACCAGCAGTTTACCTTCAGCTTATAAAACAGTATGTAGAAATGAAATTTCAGGCTTTTAGTCCCCCTACTTTTCTCTTTTTCTGTCCTTCTGATGGAAACTCACAGTAATAGGCTCTGCCATCTGCTACTACATATTTTTCATGAGTTTTAACATTTTGTTTTTAGAACCTGAAAGATGAGTAAAATGTCAAGTTTCCCAGAAAATGATCATAGGCATGACTACTCAAATGTTAGCTCGGCTTGTCTGTACCCAGAGTGGTTCACTGCAGGTCTGTGGCCTTCCTCTTCACAGGGAGAGCAGGTACACCCTTGGAATTAGCTGATCCATTCCCAACACAGGGCAAGGAGGTGGGAACCACACTGGCAGAATTAATTCCCAGGGAAGAAGTGAGCTCTGTGTTGCATTGTTACAGAAATGTCTTGGGCCTCTTGCTGCCTCTCTCCCTTCTCCCTTTTAAAAGCCTGTTTGCCATTCTGGTTTTCCGTCCTGCTGAGACCAGACTGGAGGTGACAAGCTGGGAAGGTGTTAGAAAGGTACAGGATAAAACCTGCAGCTCACAAAATGCTCACAGCTCTTAATGTGGAGGGAAAGAAGTGAGCAGCCCTTCGTGCCACCTCACTGTCAGGCTGTGCTCTGGATCCCTTCCCCCTGACACAGGGAGGGAAGAGCTGGGTTATTTGCCTCCTACCTTTTTAACCATGCAGAGATACAATTATTTCATTGAATAGGTTCTGAGCAGCTCAGAGTTGGTTTTCATATAAATCCTGTGCAGATTTGCTGCCTTTCATTAGAATAAGAAGCATCCTCCTCAGAGATCTTTGCACTCTCAGCCTGTGCAAAAGCCCTCATTACAGCACTGCAAGATTTTTCACTTAATATTCTGCTTCATAAGTCTGGAGCTTGTTTTCAATTATCTCCATTCTGTGCTTCATTCTGCTCCTTCCTTTAGAATGTCTCTTGTTCACAGGACAGTTTTCAGGCTTTGCAGTAAAAGATGATGATCTTTACCTGGTGAGCCCTGGGAAAGACCTGAAGAAGAGATTGTGTGCCCTAATGAGGTGGAGATTGCATCAATCTGTAAAATGGGTCATATTTTAAGGAATTGTAAGTTGAGTGCACTATGCCTAATACATAAACTGGACTGGACTTCCTAATATTTTGTTGTCGTTGGCATGTAATTGTAGGCCAATCACTTATATAATGAAAATGTCCAGGGAAATGAATTAAAATTACTGGCTTATATTTTTGAAGGCACTAAGTTGTCTTTGCATTTCAAGAGTAGGGAGCCTGCTCGACCTTTCAACCTTTGAAAATCTCCAGTTATTTTAATCTTTTTTTGTGCAGTTAAATACACTCCCCATTCAGAATAGTTACTCTTTGCTGACAATAGTAATGTTTTCAACCACTTTATTAAAATCATTGTGCTGTACTATATGTTGACTTGGAAAACTTGTTGATGACCTTTACTTGTGTCTGTTTTTTTCTTGTTTTGCAAAGTTTAAAAGCTGAGTTGCTGTGTTCCACCTGAAAGACTGAACAAGAGAACAGCAGGGTGTAAGAGTCTGGGAGAGAACTTCTGAATGTAATATGTAAATCTTAGGAGTATCAAATCAAGAAGAGCATATTGAAACCAAAGAGTGAAACCGTACCTGATGAATAATGCTTCCCCTTTCTTCCTGCATGCTGTTTTTTTGTTTGTACTGCTTTAGTGCAAGTACACAGATGTTGACAGTCACTATACTCACTGTCTGAGAAATGAGTCAGAATTTGGGGGAATCTACAGACCAGTTCTTTGATGTGGAATAGGGTTGATTTAGCTTCTTGCTGTCTCTCTAGATTTTTCTTTTTGCCTTGCCCATGATTTTGGAACATGACTGAAATGCCGTGGATGTACTTGAGCTGGTGCAGAGAAATGTAACTCTTCACCCTTGTGAATGGAGCAGTGCTGGGGACACAAGAGATCTGAATTTCATTCCTGGCTGTGGCCCAGGTTTACTGAGTGACCAGAGGAAGGTCTTTTCTCTGTGTGTGCCTTTGTTTTCCTATCTCATGGTTCAGGGAGTAACCCAGCATTTAAGAGTTGGTCATCTACATGAGAAAAATGATGGAGTTTTCATGCGCTCTTTAATCTTTATGTGCTAATAAAAATATCTGTAGGGCTCTGTCTTACACAGAGCTGTTTTTAAATAGCAAAACCAATTGAAAAGGCACATAACTGTAAAAATATTTATATTGCTGTCTTAAATCTCTGTGCCAGGTTGTGTTTTCCACAGGTATATTTATATGCTGATTTGTTTCTTTTTCAGGCCCTGCTTGATACTCAGAATCTTTTGAGAGCCCAGATTACAAATTTTACTTTCAACCTGGGATTTTCAGGAAAATTTTATCACACAGGTAAGAATGAAACACTAAAATTACTTTGATTTTGATAATGTTCTATATAGTGTGAGGGCAAGTAGAAATAATAGAGTCTAAGAACCTTAGTTTGCTGTGTTCCTGCATTAGTTGCTGATGTGGAACAGATTAAAGGCCTCTCCCCCGCCATCCTTTTATTAAAATCTAGGTCCTTTTTGAGTGGTAAATTCCACCAATCACATAAAATTTTGTAATGATTTCACTGAAGGATCTGTTGAGCTACCACAGTTAGTTCATCCTTGTGATTGTTTCATCTTTACTGTAGAAATAGAGCAATATATATTATCCCTTAAAATAATTTTGTTTTAAAACCACTATAGAAGTAGGAGAGATAAGAGTATTCAATAGGATGTGGGCCAGCGAAGTGGCCTTGACTATCCTATTATGTCACCAGTTCCCCAGCAGGAAGTGTCTTAACTGATCATTATTTATTATGTTAATATTATTCTTACTGTTTCCAACATTTGTAAAAATATAATAAAAGTAAAAACTTTACTTCAGAAATGTTTGGGGTTTTTGGTTTTGTTTTTTTTTATATTTCCTCTGCAGGGACCGAGGAGGAGGATGAGGGTGATGACCTGCTGCTGAGATCTGTGGATGAGTTCTGGTGGTTTCCCCACATGTGGAGTCACATGCAGCCACACCTCTTCCACAATGAGTCCTCACTGGTGGAGCAAATGATTCTCAACAAAAAATTTGCCTTAGTGAGTTATATTTTTGCATTTTTTTATTTAATTTAGTTACTTGGAGACCATTGTTCTGTTGAGATTAGAAAAAAAATTAGGTTTCTGAAAGAATAAATACTCCATTAAAAGGTATCGAACGACTTTGTGAAACCCCTGGACATTAGGGTTAGGTAAGTGTGCCACATTTTCAAAGATGCAATTCTGCAGTGGTACTCAATAGCATCTAAAATATTCCCTTTGGATCAACTTTATGTAAACTTGTTTTGGAAAGCATTGCCTTATGAATTATTGATTCACAGCAAAGCTCTGAATCAAAACATTTCAGTGAGAATATAAGGAAAAATCAAAATAGATTTTAGGTCTAAAGATAGTGGAGAAACAGATCACAGTTAATTTCATACAGCAAACCAAAACAAAGTTGCCATACATAAAACGTGTTACTTGAAGAGGGGGTCTGGTGTCAAGACCTAATAGTATCAAAATATCTCAGCAGACAGAACTTGTTTGCTGAGCTACATCTGCTCTTCCAGCAGCCTAATTTTACTTCTTTCTTTCCAAAATCCGCTGGTTGCTCTTTGGCTGGCAGGTGATGGCTTTGTTCCTGGAGAGGGCAGGAGGATTTGAAATAGCCAGAACAAGAGAGTTGACACTTAATGGTCATGTGTCAGTGAGTATAGGACAGACCTGACTATGAGAGAATTAAGTTTGCATTTGAAAACTTGGCTTTTAAGTGAGACATATGCTTTCTTTCAAACAAAGATTTCACCAAGTTTGCCATAAATTGTAGTTGTACTGAGTACAGGGCAGCTCTACTTCAGTGTTTCCTTTCAAGAAAGCGTTGCAGTAGGTGTTAAATTCCTGAAAATTTAAAAATCTTGTGTCCAGAATTGCCCTTTTAAGATGATTCTGTATATTGGTGCAAGCTCCACTGGAAATCCTTGTAGTTCAGCTGTAACCTAAGACATCCTCTGGCATTAGTGTGCAGGATGTAATGGTTAAAGAGTGCTATAAGGATAATGCATTTTCTACCCTGGTTTATATAACTTCACCAATTGCATTTTCTTCACTACTTTCAGTGCTTTTAATGCTTACAGTTACCTTCTATTATTTTTTTTTTTTCACGTTTAGGCAAACAGACATGAAGCTACTCATTATGTTTCATTTGCTCAGAGCATTTAAATTAAAAACAGAGAGAAGTAGCCTCTTTTTTGAAAGAGGCTGAAATTGTCAGTGCCTCATGCTTTTTCCACTCATTGTGTGTATTGTATGGGAGATGCTCAACTGGGGAATAACAGTCAGGAAGGAATAATGAAGACACTAATTCATTGAAGATGATAGGCCCTTTATTAGAGTGAAAGATTTGGATTACATATTTATTACTGCCTATTGTGAAACTTGAGGGGAGAAGCCTTAAAAATCAGACCTTTGTTTGTAGATAAATGAAGGAGATGCAGTGCGATGTTAGAGAATGCAATTTCTTACATGTTCAGTGAAGATTTTCCTTTCTGATGTTTATGCATGCTTAAGGGCACTAGGAAAGATAAAAGGAAGAAGAATTGGTGTATCTGTGATGGAATTAAATCGTGTAAAGTGGCATAACTGATGGAGTATCCACTCTTTATCTCCTTGTGCAGTACAGCCAGGGGGGCAGATGTAACTCATTCCTGTTTGGCAGATTACACATGGTGCCCTTTTATGTGTGCCACGAATTTAAAGGGAAACAAGGATTTCACTATTCTTTAAACATAGAGAACTCAGGGTTCTCCTCTGTGGTTGAACCAGGCATGTCTGTTACACACAGTAAATGGCTTTGCTGACATCACACACCTGTTTTTTCTAGAGATTTTCGTGTCCCTTTGTAACTAGTTTATTCAAAGGAAGAGGTCCAGGTATCAGCCAATGCTTTGCACACACAGTATGGTTAGGAAATATGGTGAAGGTGACCCTATCAATTCAAGCCATATTAAAAACTCTAAGAATTCAAAGGCAGTGCATGGGCAGTCTTCCTATATCATGGCAAAGTAATATCTTATGGACTGTGCATTCTGCTGATCAGACTATCTGGAGTATCTGCTGTGTACTATTCCTTTGAAAAGTAACCTGAAGGAAAATGCATTGCATGGGAAGAGGATGTAATGGCATCAAAGTGAGTGTATGTACACATGATAAACACCAGGAGTCTTCAAAAATAGGAAATGTTCTGCAGAAGGGTTTGCTCTACAACACCTGCCTCTAGACTGTTAAAAGTGGTTATCTTTCTTCCATTTTTAACATGACAAGAAAATAGTTAAGCTGGTTTTTGAAAATGGATTTGTGTTTTGAATGGACTAGAGGGGAAATGCGGTCACTCTAAAATTCAGCTCCTCATTCAGTAATTGTGAAGGGACTGGGAGTGGAAATTGTGATTTTTGTAGTCGTAGCTACCAAATGCTGCATGTTGTGTGGAGTATGTGCCAGTGATTTTCTCTCTGAAATCAGAGTTTGTGAGAAAATTCATTGCAAGAGCTTGAAAGAGTGCAGCTTTCTGTTTAATGTAGATTGAAGAAACCAATGTAAAATGCATTTATATCCTTCTTCCCTGCCTACTTCTAAAAAATATTTTCTAAAAGGGCTTTTGTCTTAAAATCCTGTGTTTCATCTTCACCATGCTGCCCTCCATCTCCTTCCAGATCAGCATATTTTGATATTACTGTTACTTGCATTTCAGGCTTGTCTTTGGTCTTTCACAAACAAAGCATCTGAGAAATGCCAGAACATCAAGTTTCTTAAATTTTTGAGTGCAGCCATTGTTCTGTCCTGTCTTAGGAACACGGTATTCCAACTGACTTGGGCTATGCAGTGGCTCCACACCACTCCGGAGTCTATCCAGTACATGTTCAACTTTATGATGCCTGGAAAAAGGTCTGGAACATCAGAGTTACCAGCACAGAAGAATACCCACATCTGAAACCTGCAAGGTACAGACGAGGCTTCATCCACAAAAACATCATGGTGAGTTGTATTGCTGATGTTCATTTTGTACTCTCCCCTTTCATGAGCAATTTCCTTTTAAGTGGAAAAGCAGGGTGTCCTGAAAGTTCACATTGTGAAAAGCACCTACTTCTGTGCATAAGTAGCAAGATATATTTGACAGTGTCTTGTTAATTGAAATCAGTCTGTTGCTGAGGATGTTTCTGCTGATGAAGGTGGCACCCAGGCACACTGCTGACAGCAGCTAACAGGCTGTTAACTGTCCTAGTCCTGTGCTTAATGCTGGTTCAGAGAGCTCAAGGAGAAAGTCAATTTTGCATCTTAATAATGCAGTATGCTGGGTTAGATTTCCATGGTTTTAAATTAGTGTGGTACCATTAACTGCAAAAGAGTATTGCCACATTATGCCACCTCAGAACCTGGATCTGGGTGGGGACATATTTTTGTGTTCCCTGCAAACTGTGTATGGTTTGACTTCCTGCTGTACCCAAATGTGGGCTGGACTTTCCAGCCTGGTTTAACCCAGAGCCTCAGGAGCTGCAGGGAAGGAAGACACCCCCCACACCACCTCCAGGCTGCCAAAGTGCTCTAAAATGCCAGTGTTTTCCTGAATTGCATAGCTCCCAGCACTGCCACTGACATCCCATTTGCCAAAGCAAGGGCTTGTACACAAGTGATATGGAAGTGCTGTTGCCATCTGGGCACTGGGGTGGAGGCTATTTTGGGTTCACATCTCGTCAGTATTATGTCAGAAGTGTTTCAAAACAGCCTTCCAAAATACTTGGTGGCATGTTGCCAAGTAGCTTTCTTTTGGAGCACGTGGGAGAGCAGTGAATGGGGGCTCTGTTCTTGTACCTCTGGCTGCAGTGGGCACTTTTGTGAGGTCGAGAGCCTTGGCACAACACTGCCACTTAGAACAGAATTCTGGTATTGTTCTTGGGTTGCCATGGATATCACTTTCCTAAGCTAAGTAGTAATATTTTCAAGTTCTGGTCTATTTTTGGGTGAAGCAAATGAAAATGATCTCCAGAAATGTAGGAACAAAACTGACACCAGTATAAGGTTGAGCTACAGTTTGTTCTCCTCAGAGCAATCACTGTGAGTGAAATAATGGGTTAGTGGATGTGCTCAGGGAGCACAAAGCATTTGGGGAAGACAGATTGACTCAGAATCTCCAAAAATCCCTTCCATAAATATTTGTAAAAACACGTCATTTGAAGACACATAATGAGATTTAGCACAAGGACACTGCAGCCAAAAATCTATTTCCAAAACTAGTCATATCAAACCACCTGTTCAGAGAGTCTCAAGCTTTCATTTCTCCAGGGCAAATGCATCAATATTTTACATCTGCAGGCTAATAGTAATGAGCACACTCAGTAAGAACATTGCTGTGTATGATTTGTCAGAGCACCTCCCATCCACTACAGCTTCATTCCCTGCCTCTGTGAAAAATTGTTCTCATATTTCCTCAGTGAAATCCAAAGTTTTTTTTAAAAACTTGGGCAAGTTTATAGCAGATGTACAAATTCCATACATTTTCTGACAACACAGAATTTACAATCCATGATCACAGCATTCTCTACATCACAAAGAAGGAGTTAAGAAATGAAACTGCAAGAAATAGAGTATCTACAAAACCACAGCCTGTGTCAAATAAGGCATTTGTATGCTTTAGAAGTTAATCTATTATAACAATCCCAGTTAAGCATTATACATGAACGTCAATACTCAGCTGTTTATTTTTCCTTAAGGAATAGAAATAATTGGAATACTCTCCAGTAAATTATTTTCTGAATTCAGAAGAAAATATTTTGAGTTTCTGATGAAAAATATAACTGCATTTAGTTGTTCTTCATATTCAAAAGATTTGTTCTTGGAATGTTTTTAGAAATAATTTTGCTTGAAATAATGTATTTCAACCAGTCTTATAAAAAATAGCACAGTTGAATGAGAAGTAAATTTTTCTTATAAGGTGAGCATTATTGGTAAAGTTCCCCATGTGTCAGAGTAGAATTATTGGTGGTGATGCCTAAGTCAAAAAAAACCCCAATTTGCCTTTCTGGTTACAGTTTAAATTTACAACATAGCCATTATTCAGATAAAAGTGGAACTGATTGATATGATATGGACTGATAATATTTTAGATTATCTTTCGCATTATTTTAAAACTTTAGATTTCAGTTACTTGGATTTAGGATAAGGTGTTATGGAAGGAATGAGTTGGAGGAGGCTCCAGAATTGTAATTTGATGATAGAGATCAGTCTCCAATTTCAAAGAAAATGTGATGAATTTTTGGATGTTACGATTTTAGTGATAATAATTCATCTAGATGAGTACTGATTTCCAGCAAGATTGAGAGACCAAATATAGCCAGCAATTTTCTCTTACATGTTACTTCTCTGACTTTTATCATCTCATTAAAAGTATAAACTCTTGAACTTCTTTTCTTTTTTTTTTTTTTTTTTTCCATAAATTCAGGTGCTTCCTAGGCAAACTTGTGGCTTATTCACCCACACCATTTTCTATAAAGAATATCCTGGAGGTCCAAAGGAGTTAGACAAAAGTATTCAAGGAGGAGAGTTGTTCTTCACAGTGGTTCTCAATCCAGTAAGTACAGTGGAATTTTGAACTGTGTTTAAAAAATTAATTGAAGGAAAAGTTACTGAACATTCTAGGGCTGATCAGCTGGGTCTCCCAAACAGTAATGGTTACTGACAGTGAGTTCTTTTGCTTTTTCAATTAATTAAGCTCTAATGTTACATCTGTTTCATTAGTTGTACAAAGCAGTCTCCACCGTTTTTTGACAACTGTTTTGTTAGTACTGCAGCAGTGCAAACCTATCTTGTTCTTTACTTTTTGCATGAAATAAGACCCCTGAGATTTAATTTTTCAAAGAATTTGAATGTAAAGAACTGCTGTGAGTATCTCAGGTAAAGTTCATTTCTCTGCTGTGTCAAAGTTGGCAACACTTACTGAGGTGGGAAGGCTGCAAGCAAGGTATGCATGAGCTCCAATCAGTTCTGAGAAATTTCAATTGCTCTCTCATAGCATCTTCAAAGAAGAGATCCAAGTGAAAGAACCACACAGTTCAAAGAAAAGATCTGAATAAATGAACCACATCTGCTTAACCTTTTGTATCTCTTTAATCGAAGAAAAACAAGAACTGAGGCATTGAAACTACAGAGCACTGACAGAAGAGAGCAGTATAATACTTCAAAATGGCATGGGATTAGGTCAGCTGCCACAAAACTGACCTTTTAGACAAGCTTTTAGAAGAGGTTTTCATTTGGAGTCCAAATCAAACAGATAAATAAAATTCTGCTGTTGTATAGAAATGTAGTCACTGGGAACACCAAAGGGAACAAAACATATTTCCACTCAAATCTTTTGGAATAACAGCCTAAATATTTTGTGCCCCTTTTTAATCTTCTGCAATGTAATGCAGTCCAAAGGAAAGTCATTTCTGAAAGCTACCTCAGCAGTTTATATGCAAGTGTATTTTTCAAGCCTGAGATTCTTTCATGCGGTAGTTTTGGCTCTGAGAGAGCAGTTACTGTGTTTTGTTCCCCTTTTTCATGTTCACGTAGCAGAATTAGGAAATGAAGAATTTACTTCCTTAGCACACACGTGGTTTCCCCTCTGGAACGTGGCAGTTGTTGCAGTCCTGGCTTTGATGGTGTCTGTCATTCCAGGCACAGCATAGAATCAGTCATGGACTGGTTTGGGGTGGAAGGGACCTTCAAGACCATCTGCCTCCAATCCCAGGTTAATAGAGCTGAGACCTGGAAAATTCATTAAGTGAGGAAAGTGTTGGCACCAGAGCAGTCCTCTGGCAATATGTGGGTTTTGACTAGAAGTTACCAGTGAGCAAATCAGAGGAAGGCACAGAGCAATATTTTGAGTCAGGACAAAATATATTCCACATTGAAATACAGCCACAACAGCCAAAAACTATTTTACAACATAGGGAAGCAGCAAAATTTATTATGAGTGCTTGAGTTATAAGCCTTTTAAATTAAAAGAATGAAGAGAATGGAGGGGGGGAAGACAAGCAGCAAAACATCCATGATTTTTGATATTCATCATGGAGGTTTGATCATGTCTGCCTGAAATCCTGGAATGTGAGTACAGTAATGTCTTTTTATACACTACAATTAGGTCTTTGATTCATACATTGCTGTGTAGACTGTGTGATCACCTACTTCTGAAAATTATGATATCCCCAATACAATACAGGCTAAAATAACAGACATTAAATGCAGTATTTACTAAATAGAACTGTAAATGAATATTAGGCCAAAATCTGCCTAACACTCCTTCTAAGGAATGCCTTTGAAAAGACCATGCATCTGGTTTCTAAATATCTGCCTATAAACAATTCCTAAAATTCTAGGCATTAGCCTGGCACGCAGTCAGTTTAAAGAGGTTTATATCTTTGTGAGGTTTAGGTCTTGCATGTTTTTATGTCCTACTTTGCAAGTCAGAGTTGGGCAAAAATTTAGACATTAAAATGAAGACTAAGTAGCTTTAGGAGTCTATCTGATTATGGAATGGCATTTTGAATTTCATAAGCTTTCTTGTGTTTTTGTTGCTGGGATTTATGTGAAACACCCAGCTCTTAAGAGGATGCAAAATTCCATTATGAGTTATTTTCAAAATGTTATTTTTCACTGATACAAAACTAAGAAGATAAAACATTACCCATGAATCATTACAATGTTCTCAATAATGAGTACATAGTTTCCAAACCTGGAAAATGTGTGTGGATCAAATTTAATCTAACAAATTTCTTCATTATATTTAATTTGGGAATTAATATCATTTTTGAAGTGTAAGTTACCAGGCTGAGCCTTCAGGAACTGAGTACCCTACTCTGAAATAAGTGCCCCTAAGAAATTTCTCAGTGGTTTGGCTGTGCAGTGGTGTAAGAGAGGCTCTGCCTCCTTGCAGTGTGCTTGATCATCCACCACGTGCAGGATAAAGCACAAAACCCCACAGGAGTGTGTGTGCAGCCGTGAGTTTTTGTCATGAGGAGCAGCGTGGTGGCCCTGTTGCCAGAGCATTGTCCCAGCAGGCATTCTGCAGGTGGTGGAAGCTGCAGGAAATCCTGCTTTGCAGGGGCTGCTTGTGTAACAACTTGGGAAATCCCAGAGCTGGCAGGCTGTGTTCCTGTGGCCTGCATTGGCACCCCTGCCCTGCTGGCTGGGAGGTGATCCTGGCCTCTTCCTGCAAGGCACCCTGACTTCTGAGGTGCCACCAAGCTGAAAAAGAGCCCAAGCACTAAGGGAGCACTATTGCTCCACTCTTCAAGGAATATTTTGTATGTTTCCTGTTAAAGATCTTGCTGGCTGCAGTGGCCCTGGGGCGAGATCGTGCTACATCAGGATCTTGCACAAAATGTTTCACAGGAAAACAAAAAGCAAGCTTCAGCAGCCTGTGTTATTGGTATACTGCTGCTATTTCTCCCACATTATCAATTGAAGAATTTTCTTAGAGGGAGGTTGAGGGACTTGCACTGATTTAGCCAGGGAACTGTGGGGCAAAGTCACAAGGAAAAGGTGCATTGTAAAAGTGTGCAGTGATGAGTATCTTACCCAGTCAGACACATCTCTAGTTTATTGTCTCGCGTTGTTACTAGTTTTCATACCACTGTACTGACTCGTAAAACATTTTAGCAAGTATTTTTCCTGAGAAACTTGTTAGAATCTTCAGTGATTTCAGATTCGTCTCTCTCTGCAATATCCAGTGAAATTCTTGGATTAGTAAAACAAATTTCTGTTCAGTGTTTCTTAGAACGAAATTGTACCAGTTTCCTAAATCTGTCCTTTGAAGGAAGTGAGCCATTAGGTTTTGAGCTATGTATAATGAAGAGGTCAGTGTAGACCTACCATTGCTTCTCAGATCCTCTGAACTATAGAAGATACAGGTATGGAGATTTTCTATCCTATGAGAAGAATGTTTAAGGGCAACCAACAGTTCATGAAATTTTTCTATCCCTTTCCTGCCCCTAAGGAAAACAAACAGAATGCAGTAATTGCATTACATGCACTTACATGCACTTCCTTGTGTCTGCAGATGGAAGGAAAAGGGAAAAATGCCCTATGGAGAGGAATTTGGTGAGAGCCTTCAAATGGTTGACAGCCCAACAATGAAACTAATGTGTAGCTAGCTGTGTGCTCTTGACATGGTTACAGCAGTGCTGATGAAGAGGAAGGGCTGTTAATGCTTTAGGCATTTTGATTGATCTTAAAAATAATTGTAATCTTTGTGTGCATTCAGTTCTAAGTATTATTTTCTTCTATTTTTTACCTCTCCCCAGCTGCAGTGAGTAGAGCTGTTATTAAGCTAATTGACTTGCAGCAAGGGAGAAATTATCTCCTTTAGCACTGAAAATGAGAGGATTTGTATGAGCATCAGCAGAACCTGCTGCATCTTGATGTGACCCTGAACCGGCACTACAGAAGAAAATCAAAGCATTCAGACTCACATCTTCCCTTTCTGTCCATCTTGCACAGCACAGCCTCATCTTTATAACTGTAGTGAATGTGTGGGCAAAGATGGTTCAGTTTGACAGGTCTGCCGTGCTCACTTCATGGGTGATGATGGCATCAGCTTGGTCTCCTCCGTGTCCTCTCATGCCCGTGACTCCACCAATAGTTGCCATCAGTTGGGGCAGGGGGGAGATCAGTTTGGCAGAGCAGTTTGGCTTAGTGCAGAACACAAGTGTTCTTTGCCTTCCTATCTGTTCTTCAAAATCCATCCATAAAAGCCAGACCGAGTCTGGTATTTTGTGGGTGGAATAGGGAAAAAAAAAAAAATCCTAAGTGTGGAGAGACTGTGGAGCAGACAGGAGTTGCTGTCTCTTTAGAGCTGATTCCTTCTAAGAGTGGGCAGGAAATGCATTGAAACTGTGGCAATCAGTAATCTTTGCTCTTCTGTGATCGTTTAAAGTCTTGAATGGAAAGCTTTGTGCCAGTGGTTTAGAGTGAGGCGAGTCTTGTGAACAGTGCTATCACTACTGAGTCACAAGGGGAATGAGCAGCAGCAGAAAATAAACGTGGGTTCCTGACTGTCAGATGAACAACTCAGGAGCACATTAAATACACAATTTTATTTGAGCTCATAACTCTTCCCTGGCGCCATCATATTTATGGTGGAGACACCACTATGTAAATGGAATTCCACTCATTGGCAGTCTGTGAGTGGACAAGTCTGTGGCAGCTGTGAAAGCAGCAGGATGACCTCAGGGCTAAAAAAAGGGAGCTGCAAGCTGGAATCTCTGTGGTGGAATTGAACACAGCTTTTCTGCAAGCAGCCAGGTCTGAAAGGACCGTCTTTCAGCTATTAAAAATCCATATTCAATATAGCCTCTGTTCTGATCTGTTTTTCCATCACTTTGGTAGTCTAATGGAGCAAAACCTGCTGTTACTGAGTCTCTGAATACCTGAAACAAAACTGTTTGGAGTAACTTGGAAACAATAGCAGAGCTGCAAACAGAGTGTGCACAATGCCAAATTAATTGGAATATAGGTGTTCTGAGAGTTGAATGTACTCTCATGGCCTGTAAACATGTGCTCAGTAGCTAAAACACCAGCAATACTCCAAATTGGTAATGCAGCTGCTGCTAGTACCTAGCTGAGACCACAGAATTAATTGTCAATCATAATTTAACTTCATTTTGGAGAGTTGTGCATAACTTCATTGATTTTGGAGGCCTCAGTGCTGCCTTGTAGTGTTGTTGCACAGATGGGAAGGTGACATAGTGCCTGTGACTAAAGTACCTTGATGAGTGGTTTATTAGGAGGAATTTATTCAAGTTGGAATTGCCTGCAGTAGATATGGTAAAAAACTAAGTGCCCAGTATATAATAAGTGTTTATTACCTGCTTTTTCTTATACCAGCTCTTCTAGTTCTAGATTTGAAATGCCAAAATAATTGAACTCTTCAAGACCATCAGTGTTCTGCAAGTCTCACACTTGCCTCCACTTCCCTTGCTGCCACAATTGACATCTGAAAAAAGAGTCTTCTCTCTGCTTTGGGATCTGATCCTGGCAGCTTAAGAGAGACCCCTTGACTCCAGGAGAAGATGATGCCAGGAGCCCTAGGAAGGGCTAGTCGTTCTTGGGAATGGTAATATCATTCCTCTGGCAGGCAGGCACCTCTGTTTTGTCAGCAAACAGAGCAGCTGTTACCAAGACTCCAGAAGCTTAGTTTGAGTAGTGTCCCTGTGGTATGATTTCAATTTCAATAGGTGCAGCATCCTAGTAATCTTGATTTCGTAGAGATCAGTATTTTTTTAAATACCCAGACAGTTAAACATCTTTCACAAGAAGCTGGGTAACTTGTTGCTTTGTTTCATTCTGTGTAAGTTGTTTGTCAAGCATCTCTCTGTTCTTGATACATAAATTAGATCATGCTAGTTCACCTTTTCCTGAGATGTGATTTAATAGCAGCAGCTTCTTCTCGGTCTCAGATCTGGTTTGTTGACCTAGAAGCTGTTGCCTCAAATTGGGAAATGACGTAGTAAGGAAATAAGCAGCGTATAACGAGCAGTCAAAGAGATAAAAGCTCCTTCTCCTGAGTGCTTATTCTCATTTCCCTACATTTCTGGAGTACCAGTCAGAATCCCAGGTAAAGCCAGGACTGGGGAAGGAAAGCAAACATAACTAAACCTCTGTCCTTTGACTCTGGGGAAGGAGAAAATGCTGAGGGGAAGCTAGAAGGAAAAGGCAGAGCACAGGGGAGAGCACCTTTGTAGCTCTGATCTGAAAATGTGTGAGAGCAGGAAAGGAGCTTCTGCCCAGAGGCCAGATTTAGTCCCAAACCATCATTTTAAAAATTGTCTGCGTTCCATTTCAGTTGCCTCGTGAAGGATATTAAATCCCATGGAGAGTGTGCATTGAAGTGCAACCAAGATGATGGTTTGTTTATGAGGAACAGCTAAAAAAGGGTGATCCTTCTGCACTGAAATAAAGAAAATGCTGAGGTGCCTGGAAGAAATTGTTTGGGAAGAGTGCTGGAAATAATAAAATCAAATAAGCTCTTTTTATCTGAAAGGGAGGTTAAAATGCTTGTTAGAGTCAATATAAATCCATTCACAACTGCTAAGGAGAAATAAAGACATATGTGAAGCTTTTTTTGTATTTTAGAGCATTTTCCAGAGGTGGAAGATTATTGAACAAATAGTGTTATTTATTAAGTTTAGCCTTGGGACATGGCTACAAAGGATTCCTTTTAGAGCTCCTTGATTGGTAGTTCCAAGAGTGCAAATCTTTAGAAGCATAGCATGCTATTAGTTGCAGAGAAAGAATAATGATTCTTGTTAATTAGAACTTGTTTGAATGACTCAGGATGTGGTATGATAGAGCAAATCAAAGCATCATAAACCCAGTAGGGAAGGGAAAAAATAATCATCCTGTTTTGTCCTGGTGTGAAATGGCACCACCTGCAGATGGAAGGAGATTGATGTGTGTTCCCATCCTTCTGCACAGGGAGGTGGGGAGTGATCCCCTGTCCCTCTCAGCTAAACTGTGATATTTATGATGCCATCTAAATAGTCTTTTTGTACAATGTAAAGTCATGTATTAGATTGATTGGCTAAGTATGGATTTCTTTACAAGACTCAGCCATTTAAATTTTCAACCAGCATTTGATCATATTTTTGCTGTAAATAATTAACCATAAAGTATTTGACTTAAAAAATATCACTAAAATGGGAACCTAAGTTCTCTGGTAATTTTTCCCCTTCACTGACACAGTTCTGTGCTGGAAATTATTTATGATGATACGTCCAGTCAATTTCTCAGCCTGTACTGACATTCTTAAAATTACAGTGATATCCTCTTCAGGGAAAGAATAATTATATTTTCCCTGAACTAGCAATCTTTTCAATTTCTCTTGCTTTTTCTTTCATGGCAGTGCAGTAGCTGTTGGCAGGTGAGGAGTTGCCAGGAGGTGAATTGACATTAAAAATGTCAGAGGTCAACCTATGTGTAGGAAAGAAAGGGGCTGTCAGGAAAGCAAGTTAATCTTTTTTATGGAAACCTGCTGATTGTGACTTTAGTGAGAACAACGTAGTCCTATGGCTGCTCTGTTCCTGCTTTGAGAACTGAAATAAAACAGTAGCAGTGTCTATCTTCTGATTTTGCTGTAAATACCAGCTTTTCATCTGAGGACTGGAATTCCTTTACAAAAGATTAGCTTCAGTTCCTGAACTAATTTCAGAATTATGACCATGATAAGCTTTTCTTTTTTTAAAGTGGCTTACATCAGGTCTTACTTTAAAGAGAAATTGCTCATTCATGACATTAGCAGATTTATTTATAGTAGGACTCCATGTTTCTAATTTTTTAATGGAAATTAGTCCGGAGAGTTTATCTTGGGAGAGTTCTACTTTAAAAAGAACTTCAAGAAAGAAATCACTGGTGGAGGGGCGAGGGTTCGCAGATTTCAGTGTAAGAGCACACTGTTGCATCAGTGAAAAATTACCTTGGAAAGGGATTACTGTGGAAAACAGAGGGCTCTGTCTGCAGCCTTTCCTCACGTCCTGAGAGCCCATCCTTGCAGTCTGGGAATTCCTGCTCTGCTCACCAGCTCGGTTTAGGTGTATTTGAAAATGCCCTTTCTGTGAGAAACCTTCAGGGAAGCATTGCTTCCACTGAGAGTGCAGAAGTGCAGTTGGAGCAAGGGTGTATCCTGCTGTGACCTTCATAGTGAGATCCTGGGAGAGTAAAATACCAGCAGCTTTAAAACTACTGATGCTTTTTGTTTGGGAATATTCCGTGCCCCGTTGTTTAAAAGTACTCGGGTTTCAGATTTTTTTTTTGTTTGTTTTGTGTGTCAGGCCAGTGCTTGCAGAATACCTTTGTAGAAGAGATGAACTCCCTAATCGATAAAACTTAGACCTGCAGCCACAAGATTAAAGGCACGGCAATAGAGCTCAGCTGCTTCCCGAATCTCTGGCTTCTTTACTCTTCTGTGAAAACAGAAATTACGTTTTTAACATTGAGTTTGTAGTCCTCTTAAAGTAAAGCAGTGGGCATTGCTTTTGAAGTATCCCATGAGGTAAATGCACATGGAGGTGCTGTCAGTGTTGCGCAGGTTCAGGGTAGCATTGCACATCCTGCAGCTCGCAGAGCTCACGGGGCCTGTTGCAGCGTTTTCCTCCTTGGCTGCGCTGAGTTGAGAGGAGCAGAAGGATGTAATTCAGTGAGGGGCTGGGATAGGAAGGGCTGTGTGAACGGGATCTGAGGCTTGCTGCTCTGAGAGCGAAGTGCAAGCGAGATTTCCATTACCTGGGACTGCACTGCCATCTGCTGATGCAGGCGCTCGAGGTGTGCTCTTCGTTTTGTCTCCCACAGATCAGCATCTTCATGACACACCTGTCTAATTATGGCAACGACCGCCTGGGCTTGTACACCTTCGTGAATCTGGCCAACTTCATTCATACCTGGACAAACCTGAAACTGCAAACCCTTCCCCCGGTCCAGCTGGCTCACAAGTATTTTGAGCTATTCCCTGAGCAGAAGGACCCTCTCTGGCAGGTGAAGGCTGAGAATCGGGGAAAAAAATTGTCAGAGAAGAGAAAAAAATTGTCTTGGTGGTTTTTTTGGTTTTTTTTTTAATTCTTTGTTTCAGTTTTTCGTAGAGAAAAGCAGATATGTTTTTAAGTTGGTTTTATACCACCAGCTGAAGCTTCAGGATGTGATTGTGTTCTTTGTCATTTGTAATACGCATTAAGATGTGTAATTAAAATTATCTTTAATTTGTTTAATTTATGACTTTACTTGCGTTTAAAAATGTGGGGAAAGGCAGTCAAGTGCATGTTGTGTTCTTTCTCTTCTCCTTTTGGAACTAACAGGAATAAAGCATTTGACAGGCAGATTTATATGCATCTTCTAGCAGTTAAAGAAATGAGTTTTTCTCCAAGTGTGTAAGGAGAAGAGGGCATCCAGAAGATAAGACCATAGATATCCTAATTAGCGAAGTGGAAATAGACGAGATAGATCAGAAGTTATTCACAGTATGCTGGGAGCTGCCCAAGGAAGAAGTTTGCTAAAAAGCTGTAGATACCTGAGTCCTGACAGAGATAATATTAACCCAAATAAAATCTTGTTAAGGTGGCTTCTTAGAAATACTCTAAGGAGCAAACTTTACTAAATCAAACATAAAAATGTATTTAAGCTTGCTTACTAAAATGTTTTCTGGCCTTGGATATTGAATTGCCAACTTAGGGTCTGAGTTTGCAAATTTGTACTTAAATATGCATCTTGGAATTCATGCTGGTTTTGAATAAAACATGCAACTAGAGGGGAAAATGTCAAGGATTTTGCATAATACTAAGAGAGAATCATTTTAAAATGGAAATTAGCCTGTAGCCAAACTACTTGAAAAATTATAATTACTTAGAAAAGACATTTTTAAGCTCCAGTGACTAAGGCATACTGTATGTGGTGTATTTGGTCCATAATTGATGTGATTTTGAATACAGGTATATATTCTTAAGCCTCAGAGGGGTACTTGGAGATAATGCTCTTCATCTCAGTGCAGTATTGCCAAACAACAGTGTCAAAAATAGTTTGTGAGTAGCGTTTCCAGAATAAATTTAAACTGATTCAGTCGTGAAGCAGCAAAGATTAAAGATTAATATTAGGTACTGATTAGAATTGGAAGACCAGAATATATGTATTTGTGAATAGAAAGCATTAAATCATAATCAACTTTTTTAGTTTTAAAACGCAGCATATATAGTGTGGTAGCTGTTACAGGAATGGGGCAACTAGGTATTTGTAGGATATATTTCTCCAACATTCTTCTTAAAAAAATTCCAGGCACTTAAGAGAATCATTTTCTGACCTGGTTACAATGGAAATACCATTCTGAGCCACTGGAATAGTTCTGGAATGCATTGGTTTTCAGTCATAAGGAAAAATAATTATTCCTGGTAGGAATATTTGTACATGGGCGAATAATAGGTAATTTATATAGGAGGGTAATTTAAGAACCTTTCCAAAACGTGATTGCCAATGAAATTCTGAATTTTCTTCTCTGTTTTAGAACCCCTGTGATGACAAACGGCACAGAGATATCTGGTCTAAGGAAAAAACCTGTGATCGGTTACCAAAATTCTTGGTTGTAGGACCCCAGAAAACTGGTGAGATTTTCTTCTATTCCAGCAAGTTAGGCTGTTCAAATAAGTAAAAAAATTAATGCATGCTGACTCAGGCTGCTGTGTAGAGAGCTTGATCATCCAACAGCAGGTTTTTTTATTTTCAGATGCCATGCAAGTATAGCTTCATAATGTTTGTTACAACAGCAGCCAGTACACATTAAAAATGCAGGGTTCAAGTGTGTGCCAGTTTTTTGGGGGCTTTATGTCAATGAGTAAACTTTGATAAAGAGGTGAACAAGACAGACAAGCTCTTCTCAAAGTGGAGGAAGGAAAGGACAGGACAGAGACATATTTCAAATTACTTGGATTCTGAATTGCAAGTTCTTGTCTTGTGCATGTCTTGTTTGTAGAATCTTGTTACTTCTTGGCATTTTTTTCAAGTCAAGAAGTTCCTAATAGACAGTTTTAATCACAAGATTGCAGTAGTTTATAAATTGACTCAGTGGTTGGTTTTTTTTTTCTCTGTAATCAGAAAATTGCATGTTAGCTTCCTTTCATCTTCACCAATCCCCAATAGCTACTGAATGCAATATTTTAAAATTATTTTTGTGACAGTCTCATATATGCAAATCATTATTTTTTAAAACGTGGCTATTTAAATTAGGAAAAACAGTTTTCGACAGTGGCATTCCAATGTCTGTGTTACTTATTTACAGTTCTTTAAATGCCCTTTTAATTCTAAAAGCTCAGAAAGCACAGGATCTTAGGGGGCATAAATCAACATCCCCTCAGTGAAATGAAATGGAATAAAGCTGATTTAGTCCCATATGCAACTGTGATCCCCCAAAAATGTATGTGTGTGTGTGTGTGTATTTTTATTTTAAGTCTTGGACTCTTATCCTATTTGCAGGTACTACAGCCTTGTATTTGTTCCTGATCATGCATCCTTCCATCATTAGTAACTCCCCCAGCCCAAAAACCTTTGAGGAGGTACAGTTCTTTAATAGAAATAACTACCACAGGGGGATTGATTGGTAAGATGGGTTATTAGTATAAATATAAAAGTTTATGTATTGTGAACAATAGAAAAATGACATTACTGTTGGTCATGGTAACTGTGCATATGTAAAGTGAGATAAGAAATAACCTTTGATGTCCTTCTGAAATGAGAAATAATTGCAAGTGAATAATAATCTTACTACAGGTTATCTTAAATGCACTAACTTTTGTGAGACTTTCTTGTAAATACTCAGATATGAGTGTGTGCAGAACAGTAACAAAATGCATGTTTCTCGTTACACATGCCTTCGAAAGTGTGACAGTAATGGTTGTTAGTTGGCTCTATGGCCACCAAAGTTATGTTCCTGCTGGAAATCTTACTTCTTATGAGAAAAAGGAAGAGGCATTTCTTCCTTTAAATGGGATTATAGCAGTAACAATAATGTAAATAATAAAAAATGGGGGCAGGGAAGGCCTCTCTGAATGTTCTTTAAAGATTTGGATCAGTAAGTGGTGCTGAGACAGAGCCTGTGTCCCTGCTGCCACGTTCAGTGTGGCTCCCTGGGAGTCACCAGGCACAGCTGCACCTGAGGGTCACTCCTGATTCCTCTGTTTCCCCAAAGTGCTGCACTGTAAAGCACTGCAGCATGAAAGCTGGTGACATGCTGCAGTGACTGGGGAGCACCAGTGAAGGATTATTGATTTCTTGTCTTGTTCCTTTATTTTGCCTGCAGTTTAAGGGAGAATACTTTTATTCCCTTTGATTTTGTATTCATCCATAAAATTAACAGGGTGAGCACTGTTCTCAGGTCTCAGTGCAGACACATCAGATCCAATTTGTTTGCGTGCCACTCGCTTTCCCAGAGTTGAGATTCTCCCTGGGAAGGTGGTGAGTCAGCCACTTGTGCCAGTGGAGAGGTGCTGGGAGGATGAGTGGCACAGGGAAATTGCTGCTGAAGCCTTTGCACTCACTGAGGAGGACACGCAGGCAAGGCAGAGCAGCCCAAGTACAGCGAGCCCGTCCTTCCACCAAATCAATGTTTTCACATTGCTGGAGAACTACTGTGCTGCTTCTCTCTTTCCTCCTGCCTTACTCCCTTCCCTGGTGCAGGTACAACTTGGCTGCCACACACGTGTTGGATTACCTTCATCTTAACTGGTGCATGAAGCTCAGTGGTCAGCCTGTCTAAGCCAGGCACATCCCTTTGACAGGTTCTCACCACAGCACACCCTTTGTGCTCCACCACCCTTGCCAGGTTCCCACAGTTAAGTCTCAGACATCAGAACTCCCTGCTGGTGTCACTGCCTAATTCTTAGATTTGCATTGTGTCTGCCAGACACATCTCTCAGACCACCTAGTCTGAGAGTGCATTTCAGTGCTGGCTTGTAATGAGCTTGCCACTTTGTAATTGGATGCAAGGGCTCTTCTCATTAGTCCAGTAATTTGCTGGGATTCCTGCAAGAATCACAATCAGTTCAATTTTGTTTATGGCTGTGCAGACAGGGCTTTATCCCTGAGCTGACTCTTAAGTCTTTGTCCAAGGTTGGATTTAGAGCAGGGCCAACTACAGAAGCAGAAGAGGGTTCTTTTAGCCCTCAGAACCTCAGAATTGCTGTTTTGAAGGCGGTGTAGATGTAAATTGTAGGCTTCCAATAGACATGGCAGAATAGTAAGATGAGAACTGATCTTGCTGTTGTTGGAATGGAGAAGTCTAAGCAGACCAATCCTATATTTCTTTATGTAAGCTTTGTTACAGATTTCCTGGACAAGTTTCTCTAAAGCCTTCTCAGCTTTGCCCTGACTGAATTAGATAACAGTCTCATGAATGAGGGACTGAGCAAGACTTCTGCAGTGTGTCCAGCAGAAATGCTGACCCTAAACTTTGAAACCTCTTGATATCACATCTGATCCAATCTCTTTCCATTTTTCACTGACAGCACATCAACCTCTACTTTTTACAAATATTCCCTGTTACCAAAAGAATAAATTCTTTTTTTTGTTTTTTCCTTTTTTCTTGTCCAAAATTCAATGTAGTGTCATATTTGATGTTAAAGGTTTGTAGTCCTCGTTGCCTTGTATTTTTCATTTTACTTCCAGGACTTCAGTACAGCAGCACAGTAACTCCACACATGGTCTAGAACAGCTTTGCCCCTAGTGCCTGTTTGCCTCTCAGTTGGCCTTCTCCTTTCCTGGTAAAGCATTCTGAGCCCACAGAGTCAGGCCAGGTCATTAACTCCTAATAATTTTCTAAGTAAAAGCGGGTACAGCTTCATCATTCCCATCAAATCAGCCCTCATATTTCTGGGAAATAAAAGTCCATTGACTTCAGTGGTTACAATTTCAAAGCCAACAAGAGCACATCATTTGTATTGGAAGTAGCTCCCTTGTATGAATAGAGAAAAGTCTAAGCACTGGAGGAAATCTTTGTCCTTAAGCACAGTCTTCAGAAGAGGCTGTTTAAATAACATTTAATTTCTCAATACAGATTAACTGAAAAGTCAGGAGGGTCAACATTTCCTATTTGTTGTTTTCCCCAGCAATAACAAGAAGTGGTTTGAGGGCCAGGGATAGAGAAGTCCTTATATGATAAAGCAATTGCTGGAATTTAACCACAACTTCATAACAGATGAGGAAAGATCACAAAAACCCCTGAAACAACTACAACCCGATTTTCCCCAAAAATGTGGCTCACATTAAAATAAGTGAATCTGTCACTGCTCAGAAACCTTTTGCCTGGTGAAGCTGTGGGGGTTGTTGAATCTTCCCCATATAAACAGCCTCTTACTCTTCTCCGTGAAAGCAATTCTGCTACTAAGAAGTTCTTTCTTACAATATTGCACTTCAATTGGTGTCAGCAAAAGGCCAGATTTGAAAAACTCAATTTCTACTTTAGACTTCAGCAGTTTGTTCTGACTGAAAAGTGAGAACTTGCGAATTTTAAAATGCATAAATACTGTAACATTTTTATCCAGTTAAAAAAAAAAAAACTGCAATGTCTAGTTATATGTAGTGAGAAGCAAGCTAATACCAAGTAAAATATGATCAAAGGTACAATGTAAACTTTGGTTTGCTTTTTTTTTTTTTTTTGCAATTAGGCTTTTATTTTAGTTGAGTCTTCTAGAATAAAGTGTGCTTAACAGATTTGTCAGCCTTTGTGTGATTTTTAAGTAGTTCTGAGGTTGACGTTGCTTTCCCAGGTACATGGATTTCTTTCCCACTCCTTCTAATGTCACCACTGACTTCCTCTTTGAGAAAAGTGCCAACTATTTCCATTCTGAGGAAGCTCCCAAGAGAGCTGCTTCCCTCATCCCCAAGGCCAAGATCATCACCATCCTCATCGACCCGTCCGACCGCGCCTATTCCTGGTACCAGGTATGCACTTGGGAGAACATGGGCAGGCACCAGGCCAGGTTTCCACCCTGAATCCTCTCTGTGTATCCTCTCAGGATGTATCTGTGTAGCCAGAGACTATCTAGGATCACCTATGGGCTGAGATATCTGTCATATTTTAAGGGTTAAAATACCAGTATCCATTTTTTCAAGTTATCTGTAATGCAAGCATGTAAAAATAATTACTTAATTTATGTAATTAGCACATACAGAAATTAGTATACAGACACAGTTATCTAGTTCATGCTCAAAATACACGATAGGCTAGAAAATGTTTGTCAGTAAGAGCAACCAGTTTCGCTCATTTCCCCAGCTTTTGTGGTCTGTAAAGTTCCATCCTGTCACTTCTTTTACAGCATCAACGATCTCACGAAGACCCCGCAGCTCTGAAATTCAGCTTCTACCAGGTGATCACAGCTGGCCCTCGAGCCCCCTCTGAGCTCAGAGCTCTCCAGAAGAGATGCCTGGCACCTGGCTGGTATGCTACCCACATTGAAAGATGGCTCACTTACTTCCCACCTTACCAGGTGAGTAAGACTCTTGACATCATCATCCTATGGAGAGAGAGAGAGAGAGATAAATGCTGTCCTAGAAGTTTACCTTTGTAAAAGTCTTGCCTACTGACTGCTGTACTCAGGGATATCCTACAAATGGTTACCTTCCTTCTGACCCCATGGAAGGTCAAGCCTCAAAAGATGCACATCCTAAGCCCTGAACATCACGTGATAGCAGCAGACCAGGCAGACAACATCACATGATCAGTTTCTCCTTGGGAGATTTATTTCTGGAATGGAATTATGTGACATTGGCAGCGTGTCTGGCACTGCTCCCCACCCAACAGTTAGAGGGAGGTTGGCTGCAATCCCAAACTTCTGTTTATCCAGGACTCTTGTAGCTGAGACAAGTTGGCTGGAGCCTGCACCTTCTGTTTTCCCAGAGTGTGCCAGGGAAGCTCCAATGCATCTAGCTGCTTTTATTCTCCACATTCTCTCTTTTCAGCCAGCCTTGTATCTCTCTTCCTGAGATGCACAGTGCTGCAATATCCTGACTCTCGCATGAAATTCTCCTCATTATGTTTTCATTAGCTTTTCTCCACAAGTAACCCATGAATATTGAATAATATGCATTGTCATGCAGATTTTTGCCAGATTTTACGCCCCACAGTGATAGTGAAGAATCAGCCCTGATACCCTTATGTTTTATCTGGAAAAGTAGTAGCCATCAATGTAATTTTTTTCTTGGCTGGGCCAGTGTCTCCCAGTTTCTTGACAGTATTTCTTATCTTTCTAGATCCTTCATTGCTATTTCTCTGTTGTCACAACCGCTTCCAATGCAATATAATTTCAGCTTTAAATAAGATGCTGTTTACCCTGCTCCCAGGTCATTAATGATGATGACAGTTAAGACTGGGCCCATTATTGTTTCCTGAGGCAGTACTCTCTATATGAAGGAGTTTGACAGAGGTGGAAGTTTCAGTTGCAAGCCTGAAGTAATGAATTTCAAATTAAAGCTCCATTTATTTTCTCTGTTGTAGTTGCTAATTATTGATGGACAGCAGCTGAGAAATGATCCATCTACTGTAATGGATGAAGTACAGAAGTTTCTGGGAGTCTCTCCTCATTATAACTACTCTGAAGCCCTCACGTGAGTAAATTCATTTTCACATGTTCCTACATTCCTAAAATACCAGCTAATCTGTAAGTCAGCTCACTGCAGAATAAAGCCCTTCATAGTTCTTTGAGTTGTTGGTAGGGTGAATTGTTCAGAGCACAATTCGGGGTTAAATTTTGCGTGAATCATTCACTGAGCCACTTGGCTGTTACAGAAATAGAGCTCTGGCAGACAAAGTGCTGCTTTGTGAGAATTGCATATGAATTTTGAATGGATCAAAATGAATTTTACTTCCATAAGTGGAACATGGAATGCTGATATGGAGAAACAGAAAGCAAATAGAATTAGTTTCTCTTTATTTTTGGCATTAGCTGAAAAACAGATTCAGTTACATCAGTCAGGACTGTAACATCCACCCCTTTGGATTTGACTCCTACATTTGGTTACACACAGATTTTACACTGCACAATGGTTGTTTCAGGTTCGATTCACATAAAGGATTCTGGTGTCAGCTCTTGGAAGAAGGAAAAACCAAGTGTCTTGGGAAGAGCAAAGGCAGAAAATACCCTCCTATGGATTCTGAGGTAAACCATGATGTTCACTGGCATTATACAGGGATTCAGTTGGCACATGCAGGACATTACACGAGCAAAAGCATGAGAAGGGAGAGAAGACAAAATTAAGTAGGTGTCAATTATTTGGCTGCTTTTCCCTACAAAGGAAATGTTTAAGATGGCTGTGGGCTGCATAGACATTCAGTTCTGTATTTCAAATGTGAAGATTAAGTCATTAAAGAACAACAGCAATATAACCCCCTTACAAATTCTAAAACTTGGCACCCCTGCTGTTGTCCTGTCCCCTTTACCCTGTGGACTTAAGCAGCAGAAGTTCCACTGTGCAAATTTCTTTTCAGTCACCATCAGATAGGTGTATTTGTGTGGTCCCTTGTCTTTGAGACTAGTTAGACTGTGACAAGTAATGCAGGCACTCCTATAAGGTTTCTATGAATTTTTTTAATACCTTCCCCAGACAAATGTTCAAATGGGGATGTTTCAGTCGGATCAAATGCTGCAGCCTGTGCCCAAGGGCAGTTCAGTCTCCTGTTCTAGCTATGGCTTTCATCTTGATTCTGTCTTGCATTGCCATTTCATTTACCCTGCCTAAAATGCAAATACAAACTTACAGTTTGAACAGCAGTAAGAATTAATGTAATTAATGCAGGTGAGCTGGAACTTCTTCTCACAGTACTTAAATTATAAATAACTTTACATCAGTAGAGTCATACTGATACAAAACCATTGTGTGAGAAGCATTTTGGTCAGAGATAAGGATGTGTTTGTGCAAACTCTTGTCTTTTTCAACTCCAAATACTTCTGAAAATGGGGGTTGCTAATTGATACAAGTCTACATACAAAGATATTTTAGAAGCTGTTATTTCAATCACTCTGCAATAAAAGTATCTCCATCACCTTCATTGTGACTCTGAATGTACAAGACCAAGAGTAGAATAAAATTTTGCTTTGATTTTGGTGTTCGTTTTGGACAATCTTTGTTTCCCTTGGAATTACCTTTCAGCTCCTTGCATGCAGTAGATAGCATAAAACAATATAAATTGCACAAAGGAAGTACAGTTTTCACACAGCTCAAACCAGCTTTGAAACCTCAAATTCACAGCAACTGCAGTACAGCATTTTATTAAATAAAAACCTCTCCTCTTGTATCCATCAGTGCAGGACCTTTCTGTCGAGCTACTACAGAGATCACAATGTGGAACTGTCAAAACTCCTTCACAAACTGGGACAACCCCTGCCATCGTGGCTGAGACAGGAGCTGCAGAAAGTGAGATAGCATTGGAAAAGAGTTTTTTGAAATCTCCTTCCACATTTCAGTCATCATAGCTGAACTTTCCAGCAACTACCAGAAGGTCCTGTAAGATATACCTCTTCAAAAAAGTGTAAAAGATAGAAATTATTTCCATATGCTGGCATGTGGATTGTAAAAATACATGTGTTCCTTAGAGCTCTGGTGGGCCAAATCTTTCTCATAAACATTTCTGAGCCTGTGGACTTGTGGACTACTGTGCAAATATGTGGAAGTTATTTACAACTGGTATAAGCGTCAGAGATACATGACCTGTCCAATTTCATGGTAAAAACTCACATTTTTATGTATCAGTTTTAAAGTATTGTGTCTCATGTAGGTTTTGTAGCCCTTTGTTGGACCACTGGCAGTTTTTCTTGGGATGTGATAATTGTGTTGCATAGGATAAGATACTGTAGCACAAAATGGCCAGAGTACTTGCCTTTGGAATCAGCTTGCTAATGCCCAAAGTGTGTGAAAAGACAGGGGAGCAGTCCAGTTATCGTGTATCATTTAGCTGTGCATGGTAACAAAGGCACCCAGCAAGGTCTGCAATCTACAGGTGTAGAAAGAGAACCACAAACAGGCCAAACAGAACTTGAGATTGCCTCCCTTAACAAACCCTTTTGCAGTGTGGGAAGGGCCTTTGTAGTTACTGTGTCTGATTTCAGACTGCCTGAGATGTGAATTATCTGAGCAGAAATTTGATTGGATATGTGAAGCAAGTTGCAGTGTTAGACTTTTAACCCGTTGTGACCCAAACTGGAGCAGTGCGAGAAAGAAGCTTTCACTCCTGGTTCTGTGGGCAGCCAGATCCAAACACTGCACTTTGGGCTTACACTGCTCTGCGTCAGGAGTGACTCCACTGAAATGAATGAAAAACTCCTAGAAAGCAGAAACAGATCCTTACTTTTATTGCCTTAATTTGCACCTCTATTTTTTCCTTAATTTATTTGCCTTTAATCTATGCTTTTTCCTCCTCAACCTCCTCAAAATTGTAGCATCTTTCTGCAACGTTCAGATGACATCAGCTGCAAAAATTACCAGATTTCCAGATGAAAATACCAGTTCTGTTTCCAGATACATTAAACATGTTTGGCAGTAAATATTAGGAATAAGCTTTAGAAGGGACAAAAATAAACATGGTGTGGAGCCATGGTAGAAAATTACACTCGAATCATGGGATTGCATGGTAGATATTTATGTGATAGTTCTCAATAACACATCTCTCAAAGCATCAGTTTTGATGCAAGATAAAGTCTAATCAATAGTGCTTCGAAGTTGAGGAAGACCATTTGAAATTTCAGCTGAGTGTGGCCCTAATGCTCCTCGCTGAACTTTGGCTCTCAATGTTTCTAAAGGCATGAAGGGTTAGTGAAAACAAAAAAGAACTGCAGTACTAAATACAAGGCTTTATACAGGAGCTTGGTAATGTTTTCATCATTTGTTTCAGGGTGAATACTTAGAAACATGCATCTGATGGTGGAAAAGCTTCTATGTCTCAGTGCTGTTTTACAACATTTTATGTAATCATGCAATTTAACTTTCAAGGTAATCGAATGGAAACCAGTCTGTTATTCCCTAAGTAGAAAACAGATGTTGAGATCCTTACTGTACCTCTAACTGGTAATCTTTATTATTTATTGATTTTGTCTATGTAATGTGTGGTTTTTATAGGCCTGTAAAGAAAAAAAATCTAGACAAATTTGCTGTATATAAAAATATTCTTTACGCAGCACATTTTTGCTAAAGGAATATGCATGATTAAGGATGAGGACCTACTTGAGTAGACATTTCCTAAGATGAACATTTCTATTATTTATTAGAATGAGAATTTCATTTCATTTTAAATATTCAGTCATATGGATTTGTCTCAAAAGCTGACTTGTCTTAAAGTACTTCTTATTTGATAAAATAACCACTCTGGATTCTGAACATCTGTAAAAGCAAATGCTCTGTATGCTATGGACAGCTCGTGCATCCTGCAAGCATCCATATAGATTTGTTACAGCTAAATTGAATAACTGGAGAAAATACCTGGGGTTTTCATCCTGTCACGATTGATTTTACTCTTGATACAACCTGGCGTAACATCATTCAAATTTTAAAAATGCAGCATTCCACAAAGCACCAGTTGTGCATTGCTGCCTCAGTTACTCTATGTTCTTCAGTGAAACAGCATTTTATAAGTAGAGGAAAATGGGAAAGACCTTGGGCACTGTCAAGGGCCTGATGTTTTCAGGGTGAGAACACATACTGAGTGCTTCCTACATGCAGGAGGAATGACCTTCGGCCACATTCCTAGTTCATTCTTTGGTTAAAAGCATTCCTTCTGTCTTCTTGCCCTGGGAAAGCAAGGCCCTGACAGATTGAGAATGAGTGGGCAGTAAAGGACAGAGTGGTGACATTGGTCCCATTCTCCCCTGGGGAATTTTACAGCTCATCTGTGGTCACCACGAGGCACTGAGACAATAAATGCTCCACATGCACGGCCTTGGCCTTGGGTGGATCATTAGTTGTTTGTACAATGATGGTGTGAAGCCATGGGTGTTTTTATTCCAGAACTACTCTATGGAAATGTGTTCTTACATTTAACAGGAGCCTTTAAAAAGCACTTTTAACATGCAGCCAACTGGGTGAAGGAGGAGGAGGCTGAGCAGCTGTGTGTGTTTTGGGATGCCCACAAGTACAGCTGAGTAACCAAGTCCTACCACACGAGTTACCTGACAGAGAGTAACCTCTTCTGTTCACAGCTTACCTGCAATCAGTGTTTGCTTTCCAGAAGTACATATCAATATTAATACTTTCAAAAAGCCAGGTTTGTTACAACAAATCTGTTTGCTAGTCCAAGTCAGATGTTTCATTGTGGCACACAGCCATGGTTTCTGTTCCCTGGTAGGTAACTGCACAAGCAATTCAGTTTAACAGCTCCTTGATTCTGTGAGTTTCATCTTCATTTCCATAAACGTGATTCTGAAATTTGCTTTCTGCGGACATCAGTGCCATTAAAAACAATGCATGGTTCTGAGCAGATACTGACCATTTTGGGGTGTAAACACAGAGCCTGATTTGAAATCACTCAGTTATTTGAGCTAACATTCCTGAGAATACTGTGACATTTTCCCACTTCTACTTGTGCAGAAAGAATGAGTTTGAATGATTTGCAGACTTATCTTGTACAGAATATCCTTTTTCATTGTTTAAAAATGTGAAACTTCCTCAGGAAGAAATTAAATAGATATTTCAATGTTTATAGATGTAATACTCTTGTCATTCACATTGAATGAAAATTGCTGGAAACATTTTTCTCAGAGTTTTTTTTAAATAAAAAAATAGATATTATTCTGATAGTGGCATGGTATTTGAAGTGCAACAATAAACTCTGATAAGAAAATGTAGTGCTGCGTGGAAGTGACTTTCATGTTCACAGAAGTTGTCCTTTTCCAGGTTGGTTAGCAGCTATTGCAGCTTGATGCTGAGCTACAACAAAATCCAGCAGCACAGGAGCAGCATGAAATGTTTTCAGAAATGAAAAATACTGCTTACTCTTGCTGTGAGTGAATATTGCTGCTTTATGCAGCTGCTTGTTTTACTGCTTTTTCTTCCTGCTTACTTTTTATTTCTTGTGCCAGCACTTGCTAATGTGCTGGAGAAAAATCTCCAGGGTTTCCTATTTCTAAGATGACAAGGAAAATTTATTCAAATCATTTGCCTTGGGGATTCAATAGTTGTGCCAATGCATCAGCCTACACAGACACGAGAAGAGCTTTCTTTGGAGAAATAAATATGGTGTGACTGTCCAAAGGAAAATTCACTGTTATCAAGAAATTCAAAACAGAATACAAAATCGTACTTATCTAGCTGGGCAAAAGCTGCTTAGGAGTGTGGGAGATAGGAAACCTACACTAGCAAAATATTGCATTCATTACAGAGAAGTGATGCAACTTAAAATTAAGAAGTCTAAACTTCTTTGTGTAATACTCATCTAATATCTTAAAAAAACAGTGAAGTAGTAACAGGTAGGAAGAAAAGGGGAAAGGTCCTTGCTACAAATAATAATAGCTTCTTGACCTCTGACTTTGATTGATCTACTTTCATATAATGTTTCTTTTCAGTTCTTCCAGTCCCCAAATTCCTAGAGCTCCAAGTCAATAGACACTTTTTTTTGTGTCTCTGGGCATCATGGATGGAGAAAGCACAAGAGTCAGCAAAGGGCAAATCCCAGGAGCAGGGAAGTAATCACCAGCTGAAACCAAGAGCCAGAGAAACCTGAGTGGAGGAGGGATTCAAAGTAAGGCTGAGCATCTGGAACACATGCTTTGAGCTTGAGTCTTCCCTGGACTCAGGATGACTGTGACTAATAAGTGTTCAGTAAGCTGCCGTGGTGTGAAAGTTACAGCAATTAGGGGAGATTCAAGACTTGGCATTAGGAAGCATTTCTTTACGAGAAGGTGCTCAGACGCTGGCACAGGCTCCCTGGAGAGGTGGCTGATGCTGCAGGCCTTTCAGTGTTTAAAAATAATTTGGAAAACGCCTTTAACAACTGGTTTTAACTTCTGATTGGGCGTTTGGACTGATGATCCTTGTAGGTGCTTCCCGGCTGGAATATTCTGTTCTGTTCTATACTGGTCTAACTCCAAATTAAGCTGTGGACATTTGGCCAGCGTGCAGTCGCTAACATGGACTGGAAAAGGAAAATAACCTGTGCTCACGTTACTTCATTTTTCTAGCGCAGCTTTCACGCCCTCTGATTTTTATTTTAGTCCGTGGTTTTCAAATAACGAGCAGTTTTATCGTAGCATTTAAGGCCCATCTTGGACTGGAGCAAGCATACGCACACGCGTGTCCACGCAGACAAAGCAGCATCGCTCTCCCAACCAGCCGAAGCTCTCAGCTTTGTTTTGGGGAATGCCCTAACCCGTTTCCCCCCCGGGGATGCCGCTCGGTGCCTTCCGGAAGGAGCG
>VZTB01008671.1:33706-69192 GCA_013397245.1 Thryothorus ludovicianus | reverse complement strand
TCGGGCGCCTTCCCCTTCGCAGGGGCAGAGGAGCGGAGTGTAACAGACGGGAGGGAGGCTCCATGGAGGGGTGGGCCGCGAAACGGGGGGGACGGGCGGGAGCCGGGCGCCCGCAGCCCGGGGCTGGGGCCCGCGTGAGGGAGGGAAGGAGGGAAAATGGCGGCTGCCACGTGGCGCGGGGTGTGTGGGACAGGCAGAGATCCATGACTCCATGGGAGCTGCCGCCTGTGGCTGACTCCCTTCCTAGGCATGGAAGAGCAGGACCTTGCTAATTGGCAAAACTTTTACCCTCCTGTGGGTATGAGTCGTTGACTGTGGCAAGTAACAAACCGAGTCTGTCATGGGGTTAGCCGTCTCCCCCTTTTTTGGGTGTTTTTTTTTTTTTATTGTTTTTTCAGGTTTTCCCCCTTTTTTTTCCCTCTAGTAAGTTATCACAGCCCTGTTTTTAAGCTTCTTTATTCTTTTTTAATTCTGCAGGAGCGCAAAAGCTGAAAATACGAAGAAGTAGTTGTTGAGGATCCTCTTCCCAAAATGTATTTGTCTGACTATGCCTAATAAGCTCTTCAGAGGTGAGGTTTGGGGCAGAAATAATACCGATCTGATAATTTTATGTTTAGCGATTAATGTGCTCTGACGTGTCCTTTGATATCAAGGTATCGTTGGCATGGTATTTTATTTTAAGGCGTGCTTCATTTTTATGTGTTTTCGGGACAGAAAAGTATAATCAAGTGCATTAATGGGACTAGGAGGAATTGGGTTTGGATGTCGAGACATTAGAAAACATAATCCACTATTCCTAGCATCAAAAGCACATTGCCAGTACTTTGCTTGCCAAACTAGAAGCACCTGAATGCGCAGATTTCTCAGGGATATCATGCTTAGTGATGATTGCTGTCTTGTTTGTGTTTCCAGTAGCAATATTAAACTGCCTCAAACTTATTTTTACAGGGAACAAACCCTCTTGAAAGAAGATGGAGCTACATTCCATATATGTATTTTAGGAGTAGCTGTGACTAAATCTGTTAATTTTTGCTTAGGGTGAATATGTTTAATTGTCTGGAATCGATGCTTTTGAGAGCAGTTATATCTCTGGTTGTCAAGCAGAGCTAGCAAAAGCTAGGTCTTTACCTCGGTTTTTAAACAAAGTTAAAATTTGGAGGTTTAATGAGAGCTTCTGCAGTCCATCTGATCTGGGTGAAGAGGGGCTGGAACCGAGCCTACTGTGCCTAAATTTAGCCTTGACTGCTTCTATACAGACAGATAGAGTTAGCATCTCATTATGTGCTGCTCCTCTCCTTGGGCAGCCACTAAGCCTTAAGCTGTTACAGTAATGGTTTTGGTATTGAGTGGTTGTACTGCACCTGCAGGAGTGGCTCCTCTGCTCTCAGGGTGTTAGGAAGGGTGTTGCCTGTGCTGCAGGTAAGTTTTTGAAGCGTGGAAAATGGATGTGGAAACTACAGCCGTGATTTTGGTGTCAGTGTGAGTGTAAAGTATTCAAATGTATGAAAAAGTCAATAAAGAGACATGACTGGCTGCAAGTGTGGTTTCTGTCTTGTAAAACTGCTGGTAACTAAGGCTCAACCTACACATGTTTGTCAGGATTGCTTACACATGCCAAATCTGCCTGTTCTGGGGACACACCTTTTGGGCAGAATCTGTGGTTTCAGGTGGCTGATACATTGTTTGGGAACCACTCCAGCAGTGGTACAGCTCAATTTAGAGGTACATGCTGCAGGGCAAAATGGCAACTGGAAATAGAGTTGATTGTTGCAGTTTCTGAGGGATCCATATTTGAGAAAATTTGTGGAAATCCAGTAGGTGGTGAATCATTGCATACTCAATTGAGATTTTTTAAATGTACTGTCTTAGCGGATATCAGCTGTGCTGGCACAATCTCTTACAGAATGCCTTTCAGATAATTTTTCTTTTGCAAATAGTTGGAAACTGAAAAGTTAGAAGGAAAGGGAGGGTTTGAAAGGACTGGGAAACAGAATCTGTGGAGCCAGAACTGAGATGATCAGCATGTGGTGTAGTTGCTGCAGTGTTCAGCAGCTGAGGTCGGGATTCCTGCTTGGAATGAGTGGAACAGAACCGTGGGCTCCAATTACAGCGTGGGCCAGGTCTGAGGAAATGACTTCAGTGGCTCTGTTTGGTGAGAGATTAGGGAGCTGTCACTGGAAACTTGCAGGAGTTTTTTTGAGCATGTGCTTTTTCTGCCCAAGCGGAAGTACAGTTAAATTGAATGTCTTCTCATGTGGCACTGTAACCAGTGATAGCACAGCTGTTTAGCTGGTGATGTGTGATTACTCTCCTCTTTCAACAGCCCTGTTGTGCCTTACTGCTCTGCATTCCAAGGTGGGTGGCTTGGTGGCCAACAACCAGGAGTGTGTACTGAGTTTCCTTTTCTCCAAAAACATTGGACCTCAAGTAACCTCAGCACTTCTAGAAATTGCCACATCTGTTCTACAAGGGCAGTTACTTGCTTATCTTAGATGTGTAAATGCCAGGCAGACTGACCCTTTTATTTTGGGAATTTGGGTTGAGGTAGGATACACATTAAAGAGGCTCTGTGCGTCAGTTGTAGTCATGTTTCTGTTTTGTATATTCTCTGGCAAGTCAAAACTAGAGAGGTTCAAGAGGGCTGCATTGAACTATAAATCTTAATGTTGCTGGGGAGTCTGGAGAGATGACATTTCTTTAGGATGGTCATGTCTGGTAACAAGTGCTGAGTGTTTTCATGGTTTGTGCCACCATTAACACAGTTACTAAACAGCTTTAAAAGTGTAGGATGAACTTACAACAACCTAACTGGTCTGAGTTGGAGCACTGGGAATGAGACACTGTTCTCAGAAAATAGCCTTAAGTTTATATGCTTTGAGAAAGATCCTTTCAAGAGTCTTGTTTCAGGTAAAGCCCACGGGAGGTTTACTCAGCCAATGTTCTGCATCAGCTGCTTGTACATCCGTGATACTAATTAACATAAAGAAATTGGAGTCAGTGGCAGTTTTTATTGTATACATGTACACCATCAGGCTCACTGAACAGAAATGAGAATGGCTTAAGATGGAGACAGTTTGATTTTATGTCAGAAACTGAAAAGGCATGCTCAGCGTGGAAACAGTAGTGCAACATTTTAAAAGCTAACTAAGCATTCTATTAAAATAGCAAAAATAACAAAGTGTACTAAATCTAAAGGTTTACTACACTTAGTATGCAGACTTAGTTCCCCCTCCCCCCTGAAGTATTCTGTTTCTGTGGTGCAGCTACTAAAATTTCCCCTGTATACAATGCATATATTGCACTATGTAGTATACTTCACAACTCTCAGTGGGTCTTGTACAGCAAAGCTAGGATGTGACATGCAGAGACATTTTTACAGACTGACTTCCTCTGTAATTAAGGGCTATATAGAAGTAAAAATGTGATGGTTTCAGAGTTCACTAGCAGTGTTTTGCATTGGTCTAACAGTAGGTGATCACAGTACAGTGATTGATGATATTTTAAAATATTTCACACTATTTCAAATAGTGTGGAATTACAGAGAACTAAAATATATTACAGTACCTCATGTTTAGCACCAGTTAAACAATAATTAGTCCTGACCCTTGAAAACTTAAATTTGAGGTCAGAGATATTAAGGGCCAAATGTTCAATCACATGGGCTTCTGCAGTATCATCACCACTTGATATGCAAGTGAGTTGTCTTGGATATTTGTTGCAACACCAGAGAGACACAGAACCATAGAAAAACAAATGATTGCCCACTTACAGCACGAATGCAAGCACTCCACTTTTTCACAAAATGCCACACAACACAGTCACAGCCAGTTTGGAGAATAGGGAAGCAGTCACAGTTTGCACAAACACTATGTGGTGACACTCATCTGCTGCACTTGTCACACCGGAGTGTTTCATGGCCCACAGCTTTCAGTTGTGTTTTTGTGAGCAGGGTTGTTTGTGTGGTATGTAGAGCACACTTGGACTCAGCACGGCCTCTGACAGGGATTGTAGTGCTGAGCTGCCCTGGCTCCCTGGCCACTGAGTCACTTCCCAGGTGATTTCCAGTTGCCTTTCAGTGTTGCACTAAGGTGGTGATTACCTCCTGTGTTCTGGGTTCGGTGTGGTGGCCCTTTCTCAAAGGACAGTAAGTTGGTTATCAGTGCATTTTTCTAATAAGTTGTTAGGGATTTCGTAGCATGGGGAACAGTATTTGTAAAAGGAATTAAACTAAATCAAGATGTGTGAGTGCTTTAGAAGTCACTGAAAACTAAGCTTTCCTGTGAGATCAGTCTGAACCAGTGTTATGATTAAGCAGGAGAGAGTTGACTAAATATTACTTTATAGAAAACATAGTTTAAGACTTTATAGACCTTTTCAGACAACAGCCTTTTTGGCTCAACAACTTCATTGTATGTATCACTTTGTCTGGTAGGATTGACCGAGGTTCTTTGGACTACTTGGGGAAAGCCCAGCTATGAAAGGATAGGGATGTGTGTTAGTCTGATGCTGTACTGACAGCTAGTGGTAAATAGAGAAAGTGAATCCTTTCCTAAATGCTGTATATACTTAAAGTGGCACATTTCAGAAGTATGACAAATTTACTTACATAAATAAGTGGTTGCTCTTGCAGCTGTGCAGGATGTTTGTGGGGGAACTGTCAGTGTACTGCCTGTTTTACTTGGGAATGTACTTTTAGGGACACTGACCTGTGGGGACATATAGCAGACTATCTGGGGATGTGATTATTGACCATTATTTGCCTTCCTGCATTTAATGCATACTCAGAATTACCTAGCAGATTTAGGGGACTGAGTGTAAAATCATAGGAATAATAGACTAACTAAACTGGACTGAAGATTAATTGAGATCTGTAATTAATTGTAGAGAAGCTTGGAGCATAAATAGCTTGGAGCTACAGTCTTGTGGGCAGTGAGCCTCAGCAAAGTCTCCAGCTGTCTTGCTGCAGTATTACTGTAGCTGGCTATCACTTTTCCCCTTAGATACATGGTAACTTGTTCATGCAATATTTAAACTTCTGGAACAGGAAGGACAGTAATCCCTAACTGGAAGGCTTGTGTGTATACAGCTTGGATTTAATAAAAACAAAAACACACCAATCAGGAAAATGTCTGTTTCCACCCACTGTGGGCCCCAGCTGTGCATTGCATGTGCTGTTGAAGTTGCCCTGCCTCAAAGTTTGTTTTTCGTTATGGACATTCATAGTTTGGTCACACTTTTAATCCAGGGTACAAAAGATGTTACTTTAGTGTAGACGCCTGGGGAATCTTTGACCCCACAGCCGTAGCCCCAGGAGGTCACACCGTACACAACCCAGCTTTCACCTGGGCGTTCACACATCAGTGGTCCGCCGCTGTCTCCTTGACAGCTGTCAACACGTTTCTGTTCCTGCACATTTCCAGCACAGAGCATTCTTCCCGTGAATCTCCTTTCGTAGCGCTCTTCACACACCCTCTTGGGAAGCAAAGGGATGGCAGCCTGCTGTAATGTTCTTGAATAAGCCCGTCCTAAAAAGAAGATCCAAATTACTGTCTCATTACAATAGTGTTGGAAGCATAGATGTGATTTAATCCAGTTTTTGCTCTCAGGTCTTCACACTGCTTTGTCATTACATAAAATAACTGGAAGCAAGACTACTGAAAAAAATCTCTGCATTAAATGTAATACTAAAATACAGTAGCTATTGTAAATGTGAAATATAGATGCTTTTTTTAAAATGTCATTTTTCTGCATGTGTTCTCTGGATCTTTCCTGGTTTGTTCTGAGCACTTTGTGTCTTCTACAGAAGAAGGGCTCTAATACCTCTATGTGGAAGCAGTTTTTGGGCACCTTGAGCAGCTGAAAGTAAAGCAGTAGAAATACTTCATTTCTATGTCACCAGTTCAAATCTAGCTCAGCCTGAACTGGTGCTGCATCCTCTGGTGGCTTCCAAGTAGAGCATTCAAATGGATCTTTCCACTTTTCTTCCACAGCTTGTACCTCTTTCAGTTGGAAGCATGGGAAATGAAAGCCAGTGTCGGCTTTGCCTTTTATAAAGTAATATCTTATAACTTGTGAAGTAATTATGATTCACATGGTAAGTGTGAAATGTCAGCTTAGGTACTGCAATGATGTAATTTCTTACCATAAATTGAAGCCAATTACTGCAGTGGTTAATGTTTCCTGAAATAGATGTCCTAAGTTGACAGTATTGCAGGGTTTTCAATGAATTATGTAAAAAGGCTAGACAGAGCTAGGCAATGAATTAACAATTGTTTTTAGTAAAAAAACTCCTACACCTCTCTTGTTTATTGTAGTACCCTGACCCTGACATTAGTGCATGTAAAGAGGAGGGGTGGATACTTGGCTGTGCCTTGTCTCCTTGCCACTTCGGGTGAGTGACTGGAACTAAGGCTCAAGTGTGGTTGCTGTCTTGCACTGAATTCAGCACCACAAAGACATAGAAGTAAAACACGGTTATTAATTTGTGAGACATTTAAAGGACAAAGACCTTTGAAAGGGAAGAATCTTGTACTGACCGAAAAAGGTGAGTAGAAGCTTGAAGTGCAGATTGCACTGATGTTCTTGTAAATTTTGGCAAGATGTTCTGTTATTTAAATCAAAGCTAGTTGAAAATGTCAGTGGTAAAAGGAACACTAAAATGTTATTTGAAATTCTATTCTGCGTGTATTTTCCATCCATTTTTCTATTGAAGAATTGTAATTTAAATAACCTTTCTAAAATTAAAATATTCATGGTCCTTACCTTTGAAACCTTAAATTTGTTAGAGGTGTTAGTTATATACTGAGGCTGGGGGTGATAAGCTGCTGTGCAGGATGTGCCTGGCAACAAATAAACTTTTTATTCCTGCTTGTCAGTCTTACAGAGGCCACTTCACTGACAGAGTCTGTGATTTAGTGACATGGTTAATCACCACTTTCCAAATGCAAATTATATTCAGTAAACAAAATATTGTCATTCCTGGTTAAGGGTCAGGAGAGAAAATATTCCCATATGTTAAAAAAGAGTAAAATGCTTTCATTTTGAGCATTTTCTTATTTTAGTTATTTGAGGGCGTTTTTAAGCAGCCCCATATAAGCAGATTGGTGCACAGAAATGATTTTACCTGTGTCACCCCATCCAGTGATGAAACAGTTGGGAGCCGTTTTCTGCGGCCGCTCCCTCCTCAGTGGCAAGCAGGCAGGTAGGACGTGGGTGCTGAACCTTGCACACTGCTCCTCGGGCCCCTGCAGCCTCACCAGGGCGATGTCGTAGTCGCTGCTGTCCGGCCTGTACTCCCTGTGCACCACGATCTCCTGGATCCCGAGCTCCTCCTCGTACTCCTCCTGCACCAGCGTGTGGTAGTCTCCCACCCGCACCACGTAGTTGCGAGTGTTGTTGCCGTACCTGGGATGGAGGTGGAAACAAATAGGGCTGGCTCAGGCAAAGCCACATCCCGAGTATGCCAGCAGAGCCCCTCACTCTCTTTACTGCTCACCTGACTAATGTTACCAAAAGGTTTTTTTAAAAGAGCAAAACTGCTTTCTCAAGTGTTTACACTAACATTTCAGTGTGTCCTAAAGAATATAAAAACCACTTCTGATGTTTCAGGTTGTGCCATGTTCTTTTTGAATATTTTCACAGGCAAATTTCTTATGGCCATTCGCCATGACTGGTGCTTCAAATGTACAAGGTGTGCATTAAAAATTTATTTGGTAGGGGTAACACAAACTGCCAGTCATTGCAATGACAACCTGAATACTGACATAATTGTGATGCTCCGAATAATTACAGGAATGAAAACAGAGTTCAGGCCTGCTCTGTAGGTTGATTAAGGAACTTTGGAGGCTTAGGTAATTTAATAAAACCCTCTTACATCAACTGAAGTTACAGTAAAGATGACAAAACACTTGTGCATCACAAGCACATATTGTCAAACTGACAGGAGGCCTGTAAACCTTAGACTTGTTTTGCATCTAATATAATCCCAGTTTCTTTCGCATCGTGGACTAAATGGTAAATACATTGGAGATTACCACTGTGGCTGAAATAACAATTTTCTGTGCGTGCCTTTGAAGATTTTTGTGTTACAGGACACACAGCCTTTCCCAGGCAAAATGCAAACAAGGGAGTACTGTTGGGTACATGTATTTATTTTAAAATATTGCTAAGCTAACAGATTTTTTTTTCCTTTTATTTCTGACTTTCCTAAAAGGCCTTCAACAGGAAATTTCTAATGTGCTTGCAGAAAATATTACCCACAGTGTCCCATCACCTTTTGTCCTATTCATTTTATACCATGCAGCAATGTTCTGGTCTCCATAGCTTGCTGAAGCCTGCTTGAGGAGCAGCAGACAAAGCAGGAACATCACAGTTTTCTGCACAATATGTAGCTGTACCAGTGAATAATTCTTCTAGTTGTGGGTTGTACTCCTGGTTGCCTGTAAATCTTTCTTGGTCTAATCCTTCAGGACTTCCATGAGCAAAATTTCACTTCTAGGCTTTATGGAGAGAGAGCTGCATGCTGTGTACAAACATCCCTTCAACCAAAGATGACCTTCTATATAGGATACACAAAGGAGTTTTTCCTGTGCCTCATGTTTCTAAATATCCAGTTATTTTTTTCAATGTAGAGACTTTCCAATTTTCCTATAACTGTCAGAATAACTCAAGACAAGGGTGGGTTATAAAGCAAAAAATAGCTTCAAACATTTTATTTTAAATTTTATATCTGTGAAAGTATAGAAACCAATATTCCACTGTAGTATTGGAAAACAATTCTAATCATCATGTATAAAATTATTCTTAGTTTTTATCCCTAGTACTGATGAGCCCACTTTGGTTACTTAAGCAGTGTTCCAATTTCCAGGATATGAGAAATGGTATACTGGCCTTTCTCTTGTCCATCTGTAGAAAATATGTGAAGAAGGCGCTTGATCTATAGATAGCTCTTGGAAACCAACACCTAAAAATCACTCTGAGATCATTTGGAAGTTCAGCCCAGCCTGTCCAAAGCCAGCTTAGAGCTAAAGACTTCCCTCATTTGCAGTGAACAGTAGTGCATTCGCAGGCTGTTGGAGCTGCTTAGGTCTAATTGCAGTTTAAATGTAACTTCTGGGACAAAACAATACTTCTGTCCCTGAGACCTCAGGTAACAGTTTCAGGGTAGCCTGTGACAGCCCCTCGCGTGGCTGTACCAATCTCTAAGTACCACAGTGTGCTCTGCTCCAGCCATGCTGCTGCCCCATCCTGTGGGTGCTCAGCAGAGCATCCAAGATTGCCACTACTTGGTATCACGTTCTGTTTTCAAGCCTGTAATCAAAGGCTTTCTTGAGACCCTCAGGCTGCATCCTTGGTAATCACTACAGAGATAATGAACAGGGAAATAGGAAGCCATTAGCCATGAATTTTGATGAAAGCAGCTAAAGAGCTTCCATAGTTTTGCAGAAACACCTGCAACATCATTTGAAATAGCAGGAAATTTTACTAACTTTGACTCTTTCATCTTGAAATACTACCAAGGAAAGTCTTTCATGATTTCAGGAAACAAGAAAAGATGTGCATCTGGTGCTCCACAAAGGTAATACACTCTGCATTTGAGTAAAAGTGTTTTGCATATGCCCAGAGCAATGAGACCATTTCAAACACGGTGCACTGTTGAAGAGAGACCCACCTTTTAAAGCAATGTGCAGCAGTGAGGACCCAGCAGCTGCTGATGAGAGTAGCACCGCACAGGAGCCTCCCGTCGCCGTGAGAGGATTTCAGCCGCAGCGCCACCTGCCACGGCCAGCCGCCCCTGCGGGAGTGACACACGGTGTTCAGGTACAGCCCTGGGGAGCTCAGCTGGCATGAAACCTGCAATGTCCGTCCCCTTGGCTTTTCTTGGCTGGCACGGCTTACCTACAGAACGTGCTGTTTATTAAGGGTGGTGAATATTTTATATCCTGGCAACATTCAGAATCCCATTTAACTATGGTCCACGTTACTTTATAGAGAATTTGGGCGTCCAGCACTCTTAAGTGCTTCCTCCCACAGCCAGCTATTTGAATTTTCTCAGATGGCATCCATTGGGCCAAAGATACATTCTGTGGGTTCCTCGCCAAATACTGACCAAGTCAACAAATCAGATATTTCCTGTCCACTGGAGAGGGGAAAGGGGAATTTCTTGAAAAGCTGAACCCAGCATTCATCCCTGTCTTCATGAGAAAGGAAGCTAGCAAAACAAGGTATAAAGCAACTATAGAAGTCTCAGGTAAAGAGGAATAGCTTTTTTCAGTCTGTGATTTTCTGTTTTTTATAGTAGATCTGGCCATATTTGCATACCTGTGAGTACCGGATGGATTCTTTTTTGCTGGTTTAATAGATTAGGAGTCAAAAAAGGCAAAGAGAGAGAAATGCACCTGTAACCCATGGCAGCATCTAAGAGTAAGCAACAAGGTGGTCTGAGTGTTTTCTGAGTATTGTCAACTTGAATGGGTGTGCTGGACAAGAAGAGCTACCAGGAGTTGTCCAGCACCTCAGAGTTACCAGTGCCAAATGTTCTAAAGAAAGGTGGAGGAATTTGCTTCCCATAAAGAATAAAACAATTTAGACACTTCTCCGTTTTGGAAGATAGGATTTAATATGTTTTTCTAAAATGAGGTAATTCAGACAGCTTTGATTTTGTTGCTACCATATGTAAGTATCAAATTTTTTTCAAACCTCCTCAAGTTCTTTTTCTTAATGACTTCTTGCGATATTGAGTCCTTTTCTAATACATACATATGTTCCCTTTCTTAATTTTGAAACATTTCTGTGTGCACTGTTGGATTTTTCTCACATTTTTGCTTCATCTAATATCCCTGTACTGATTTATGATGAGACCAGCTTCCTAGCTCTGACTGAATTGTACAATACATTATTTGTCACCACTGCACTTCAGCAAGTGTCCTTAGAACACATATTCTGAGACAAGAATTCTCAGTTTCTTCCTGTGCAGTGCATTTTCTGTTATCTCATTTGTCTCTTTACTAAGGTAAGTTGTCCTACTTTATTTTATCTGGCTGTGTTGCAATATTTTTCTGGGCTCCCTCTTGTTTCTGTTCTTTGAAGCTCCCCCACTTGGACAGTGTCTTCTTTAAAATGGATTGATCAGTGCTGTGCATATACTTTGAAATAGGCCACACAGTGATGTGTAATAATGCTGTAAGTGTATTTTTTACAATGCCTTTTGCAAGATTGTGTGAATAGATATTTTGTGTTTAGTCACAACTGTTAAAGAAGTAAAGCATTGCCCCCCAGTTTTTTAGCTGTGTCATCATCAAGGCTTATTTTGTGAAGGAAAATAAGGTCTTAGGCAGTGAATCATACCCAGGCCTATTTTTTGTTGTAGGTGGCATTTAAAACCCTCTACTACATTCATTGCTCTGTTTTTACAGCTCACATCCTGATATCAAGATTTCCTCTGATAAAATTAAAATAGCTATTTTATAAGTTAAAAATTTAACCCATTAAAGGACTTTACCCACAAGCATCTACGGATTTTCAACTAATGCTCCAAGTACTTACCAATTACTACTTTTTAATTTCCTGCCAAAATTGCTTTGGTTTTATTTCTGCCCCTACATTATGACAAGTCAAAAGAAAAGACAAACAGCAAGCCTACAATAAAATTGTAAATTTGGCAGACCACTTATGGCAAGTACATGTCTTAGAAGCTTTATATTCAAAATTATTTGTCTATACCAATTATTTACCGTAAGGAATTTTTCCCACCAATTATTCGCTTTTGTCGACGATGGAGTAACCTCAGCCCACAAACAGAAGCGAGAGAATCTAAACCAGAAAGGGAAATGTAGAGAATGTTAAACTCAACATGAGAAGTAGCCAATAGTCAACAAGAGTTAACTTGAAAAAAAATCTAAAGGTTGAAGTTACTTTGTGTTTCATGGTAGTTTTTAACAGGCAAATTTTGATTGCAGAAAATAGACTTAGAAATTCTTTATAGCTGGGATCTTTTGACTGGGGAAAATACGTTGAATTCTTTCAAGACTTAAAAATCCTTTGTAGCTGAGTTCTTCTGACTGTGGTCAGAGTAATAATTTACACATTTGCTTCTCACATGTAGGATTTTATAGGGCTCTTCCTTACTTCCTGTAAATGGAAGCAGACCTTGGCCAACCACACAGGTCTCAGTCCCTATCTGAGGATACTCTATACCCTGAAAAGCTGAAAGGAGCTGTTTGGGTTTTTGTACCATGTCCCTCAAGCAGCTTAATGAACCTGACTGCTGTAAACCATGGTGACAGATAGCCTGTATGGATTGTGTAGTCTTAGTGCTTCCATTGTGCAGCTGCAAAGAAGAAGCTCACACAGTGTAAGCAGAGAGGATTCTCACCCCTTTTGTTCTGGAATTGTTGTTGATAAAACTGTTTCCTCTGTGAGGTGGGATTCTTAAATCTGTCTCTTCCTGCCATGCTCTCACCTGGTCCTGTTGGTCTGCCCCTCACCTTTATTGCTGTTCCCAGGGACTTTCTTGCTTAGGTGGTCGCAGATGACCCCGGCGTCCTCGCTGTGCCGGCAGTTGTGCATCCCAATGTCCTGCTTAATGCAGTCTGCCAAGGATCTCTCATTTCCTGTACACTTCACGTTATCTACATGGATTGGGCCTTTGCCCTCACCAAAATAGGCCATTGTCCTTGCTCTAGCTGCACCTCTGCAAACAGAGCATATTTTTTTTATTATTAAACGTTTTGAGGCATTATTCTACATTTTACTCAGATTTCCAAGCCAGTAGTCAAAGGCATTGTGGTTTCAATCCGAACCCTGTCACTTGATAACAACCACCTTCTCACCACCTCTCTTATTCTGGTATGTAGAAAAATAAAGCTGACAAAATTGCTACATTTCATTAATGATTAAAAACTGCTTTTGTGTATCTGGTTAGAAGACAGTGTGCAAAGTATTTTACATTGTATCAGCATTACATTTTGCCATAAAACAAAATAATATGAAAGCTGCTTTTTTGTAATCCCTTTAATCCTCCTATAAAGTCAGCTTCTGTGAAAGCTAAAAATAATTTGTTCAGGTCTGATTCCCTCAGAAAGATGGGCCAGTTAAATACAGTATACTTGCAGTGCAGTAGGAGCTATGATGTACAAACGTATCAGTTAGTAGTTACTAAAATATTCTGTTACCGTGACATTTTTTACAGGGCACACCATATTTGAGGTCTAAAAATGTCATGTGACTGGAGTTCAGTGTCTGCACCCCCCCCCTATTCTTGGGAAGAACTCAGTACTTGGTGCTTCTGTAGCATTTAAGCATCTAATTTGGCAACTCCTGTGATAGATTATTACTGTTGATTAGTTAAGGTAATCTTAATTTATAAACAGATGGTTTTTTATATGTGGTTTAAGAGTCAGAAAGAATTATGAGTGAGAGACCACCTAACTGGCTATACAGTGAAGTGGGGCAGGAAGCCACAGACACCTCTAAGTGAGCCTAAATTACAATTTTACTTATTGGTTAAGAATAGTTTACTTACATTTCAATGGAATAAGGATATAGGGAATTCCAGATAACTAAAATACAGATTTCCATTTTAAAGGATATTTTATACTTGTATATTGTAAAGTACTGCTTCTATACATATGCTTCTTCTGCATACAGAACTGTAACTGGAGATGTGATGAAATGCTGGAGCAGAGAAAGGGGATTTGACTATGAAAATGCATTAGACAAAATGTATTATTTCTCTCCCTTTACAGCTCTTTTTGTACTTCTTTAATACTTGCAGTGTTGGGGAAGGCAGGTGAGAAAAGCATGAAGAGTTTACATCCCTTCTTGAGCTGGGTTTGGTCTGTTGGGGAGGAATCCTGATTTTTCAAAGCATTTTCAAAGCTTTGTCATGGTAAAAGTGTGGCTGGCTCAAACTGAACCAGCTCTCAATGGCCCTATCCATATGACTGAAACATGAAAGTAACACAGGAGCTTCCCCCCTTTTGAAACCTGCACGTGGATAGCTCTGCCTGTGTGGGTTTTGTTAATATGCACTGAAGGGTAGGTGGGCAGGATTTCCAAGTACAGAACATTGGTTAGAATGCAGAAATTGTAAAAAGCCAGGAAAGGGCTCATGAAACGCTAGGTGAGAGACGATACCACAAGGTCAACTGTCCTTGCACATGTTCAGTTTCCATGGTTAGGAGGTGTTTGCCAGATCACCCAAAGCCCTAACTGCCTTTGGAACCCATATAGGACAATCTCTGCCTAATGAGTTTACCATGATTTGACTTGTCAGTCCCAAGTACTGTGACTCTTGCTCCAATTGTTTTTCTTTTGTGAGGGATACTCTGATTACAGATAACCACAAAAAAATCAGTCTAACTCTCTGATACCTGTTGCCAGCTCATGTGTTCATGTTTGCTGTTACAACACAGTGACACAGTACAGGCACTCATTGTAAATTCTTACCTAGTTTTGGCATCTCTGTCAAATAACAAAGTTTCTGCTTTGGGGCATTGTTCTAAAGTTCCTCAGGATGTTGAAAACTACTTTGTTGTGAATCACCACAGATATTCTTATCCTTCCCCAGAGAAGTATTTTTTTCAGTTTAGTACAGAATGGTCTCTCCAGAATCTTATCAGTTACTTAATAAGGGCACTGCCTCCTTCTTCCTACCTTTGTATGAAAGCAATCTATCTCTTACTGTGCATCAGTAATCTCTCACTGCTGATAATGGGAATGAAAGCTGTTCAGACCCAACCAACCAACAGCACCACAGAAAACCCAAACTAATGCCCACTGAAGAATATCTTCAGTGAAACAAATGTAAAAAAATCATGGTGTTCTTGAGCAAGGAGTGCAGCTTAATAGAGAGAATTATTTTATATAACCAGGAGATCTCTGAAGGTACAAATGTTACGTCTGTGTGTTTATTACATGCTGGAATGTGTTCTTACAACTGGCTTTAGTGCACCCCTAACAAACACGTGTCCCTTAATTGCTGCTTTCCAAGCCAGCTATTTATGCACTGATGACCCTCAGAGAAGCCACCTTTTTGCCTGCTCAGATCTCTCCCCAGAGAGAACTGGCTTCAGGTCTTTTCCTCTCCGTTCTCTCACACCAAGGGCCATGCACAATAACAATGCTGAGCTTTTCAGGTGCACTGTTGTCATTATTGTTAATGAGGAAGTCCAGTGGATTAGGGTAGATGGACACCTAGCCTAGAATTTACAAGTTAGATAACTTGTAAGAGTGATAGCTTGACTTGTAAGTCAAGTTTTGCCATTTTGAAATCATTGTGTGCTACTACTTTTAAACAAGTTTTTACTAAATGAATACCAGGCAGCTTTTAAAAGGCATATACTGTGTATTCAGACATAATATGATGCTATTTGGTTGGATAAACTTCACATTGTTAGCTACAACGAACAGTTAATATAATTTGTATTTCTTCAGTTCAAATTTCTTTATAGATACACTTGGAGAAGACATTTCACTAATTTCCTTTTGTATTTCACTAGTGTTCTGGATATTTTTCAAATCTTATTAGTACTGCTATTTATATATCTGCCCTATAGTTGTTATATTTTTGCTGCTCTTGGGTATCCAGAAGAAAAATGGTGATGAGTGACGTAAGCCTGATTAAGTGATTTCTTTCAAAAGTGGCAGTGGTTTTAATTAGATGGTGGGTTTATTCTGTCAGGTCTATTCCTGTATTAAATGAAGCTTCTTCAAATTACTGTCATGCAGACTGGAGCCATAATCCCTTGTGTAACAGTTTAATCAGATCTTCGAGCTACACCAAATCCAGACAGATAGGTAAATGAAGGAAAAACTCCACTAAATTAGGAATTCAGTAGCTGGTGTGCAGATCTGAATCTGCAGTTGTCATATCCACACCTTGTGACAGTGGACACTGACCTGTTTTTGAAACTAACACAACAATTAAAATTTTGTATTTAATTAATAGATTAATAATTTGGAATGTTTAACTTCTAATGAAAAATATTTAGTAACTCACATTCACTTGCATTTCTGTTGCCAGTCAGACTGACACACTTCTCAATACTAACATTCCCATTCCCAGTTATGCTATTTAATGAATATTCCTTTTGAAGACATAGCCTTTGTACTTTTCATACAAATAGTAGGAATACATTTTTGTAAAAGAATGCTAAGCTGACAAGTTTTAAAAGACATACATTATCTTATTAGACATGTTGGTGGTATTCAGTTGCAGAAACTTGAGATTTTTAGATACAGAAAACATAAATTGAGAAACAGCTTAATGAGTTTTCTTACTTGTAGCCAAGCTGTCGGCAGACTACAGCTGCATCCTTATCAGACCATCCATCATCACAAACTGTGCCCCACTGGCCATTGATAAAAATCTCCACACGTCCTTCCTTCTTATTCTCACCATCCATCAGCCTGATGGGAGGACCTGGGAATAAATTACTGCTGTCAGCTCACAGCAACAGAAGCGAGAACTGGTACTTTTAGTTATTTTCAGTAAATTCAATCCTGAGTTTGTTCAGTATAACCAATATTTATGTTCAACAAGCCTAATATAAGTGGTTAAAGTAGTCCTATTCTTCCTGGCTGGTAAAAGGAAACAGTCTGTACAAATTACAAGACAAATATTAAACACTACTGTACTTTACTCTTCAGAGTTCAGCTGATTCCTTAATTCCATGCAAATATGTGTCATAGTTCAGAAACTGACCACAATTCTATACAGAAAGATAGAAAATACCAGTGATACCTTTGACACAATGCCCATACAAGCTGGACAGGTTTTCCCTTCAGAAACTTTATAGGTGAGTTTAACTGTATTTCAGTCCATAAACCCATTCTCAAACTGGTTACTCCTAACCGCTGTCTCGGCAAAAATAGTGCAGCATGACTTCAACTATTCCTTATCACTGTGCACATTGTTCTGCAGCATGTTATTCTAGATTACTTTTCTAGCAAGTTAAATTGATTGTTTATTCAGATACATTCATAATATGAAATTCCATTTATGTGGATTAGTCAGACTTAGCTGATCATGGTTTCTGCAGTGCTTGGCCTGTAGTTAAGATTTGACTCATTAGGCAAAGTACATATTTTATTCTTACTTACTCTAAAATTCCTCTGTAGCCTGCAAGCAATGCAAATACTCTTAAAACAATTATGAATTCCTCCGTGGCCTCTTTATAATATTCAAGGGAGAATCACCTTCTAAATCTTTTTGCATGGCGTAATTTATAATCTTGGATATACTCATGAGAGTTGCTTTTTAGAATAATAGAAAAGACTCTTCCTCGTCCTTCTAACCTGTTCCTAACCTTTTCTAAATATGTAAGGATGAGGAATTACTTATTTGCACTCTTAAAGCAGTGTTTTGAGATATTTGCATTTGATATTTAATTCAGATTAACGTAGGGTATGAATAACTTTTATATACCAAACACGAATCTGGTCAGCACTAGTTAAATCTGGCCTAAGTCATTAAATGAACAGGGAAATATTTGAAGTTCAAATCCAAGTCTGTTTGCTTCCGATGTAATTTAAAGCATATTGTTTGTTTTGGAGTCCATACTGTCTGGATAGTTACATGAATTAACTTCACCAACATTCCGTTTACCAACGCTGTTGTGATCTTACTGAACAAATGTCATTATTGCAGTGTGTCCTATCTCCTTTTTAGTGTTCCTTAATATCTGTGTTTCCTAAAGTCCTATAGTCTACTAATTTCTCATTTTTTTCTCCTGAATTTATCCTCAAAGGAAAAAAATGCTTTTTCAAGTGCTGGGAATTAAAAAGCAACAGCACTTTGTCCACTTTCCGATCAGAAATCTTCTAGGAAATGTCAGATAAACTGTCTTATTTTCTTGTTGAACTGATGTGTTCTGAAAGAATACAAATTAGGTGAGAATTACATTTCTATTAACCAGATAGAAGCATGGAATACTGATAATATTTTACTATCTCATCTTGTTGTGGTTTAGAAAACATATTTATGAGCACAAAATTAATATAGCATTCTGGTAGTGGGGATGTGAGAATGTTACCATATGGATGTATTTAACTGAACCAGACCCCTTCAGCAGAGATATTTTATAGAAATTTGAGCAAAGCAGCACAGATGGTTTACATCTGTAAAGACAGCACTCACGGTTTGAATTCGTGTTACTTTTGGTTTGAGAAAATTCTTTCTAACAAATAGGATTTGATATATGTACTGCAACATAAAACATTCATTGGATGGTGAGAGGGCTATGTGGAATAAGCCTGTAAAGAGAGAGAGACTCAAAAAGTACACGTGAAAGTGCTGAATGTTGTTACATTACTGTGCAGTAAATCTATGTTGTAGTTTGTGGGATGAACCTGGAGTCTGTGATTTCCAGGAAACAGGCATATAATAACAATTTCAAATCCAGCTGAAATATTCTTGGGTAAGCTAAATGCATTGGCAGCAATTTTCTAAAAAGCTACATACTGACAAGCTTGGTGTAGCAAATTGTAAAACTGAAACTTTTTCAGAATTGCTGTGCAACCCATTGTTCCCCTGTAGTTTCTACTGTGCACGTATCATAGCCAGAATTATTGTTTAATTATCTACATGTGGATTTAGGAATCTTTGGAATTTATTTGTTTATATTTGGTTCTACAATTTCACTGTGCAATTTCTATTTTTCTATCATTTCTTATTAGTATTTTTATTCTCATTATCTTCCTACAAGTTTGTAGGCTTTTGACATTGGAACTGACTCTTTTATCTGAGTCCTGGTCAGTATGTGGGGCCCATTCACACAGACACAATATAAATGATAGGCAATAGCAATACAGAAATAATTTCATGCTTCTCACCTTCCCTTCTTGCTATCTCTGAACTTCCCATATTCTCCTTATTCCTTGTTTTGGGTTGTCTGAATGCAAAGCCATAGGAGGAGGTACTATTGATTTGTATTCCTCAGTGCTCAGGTATGTCTCCAGCATCTGGCACCAAGCATCACTTGGGGGTTGAGAAGTGCCAAGTAAAACTAGGTACACTGTAGGAACAACCCAGCTCTACAGAGACAGGGCAACTGAGAGGTGTTTTATCAGTCTTGTTTTATCCGTTATCAGTCTTGCAGAAGGGTAAGACATAAGAGATGTAAAACTCAATGCCATTCTATCAGAAGCCAATGTGATTCTTGGTATTGCAACCAATCCATTTCTCACAGTACACCACCAGGAAGTGCTGAATAGGTCCAAAATGGTGGAGACTGAGAATGGCATCTCTGGAATGTGACTTTGTTACCTTGCAAATCTAGGTTGAGCTTGAATGTTCTGGATGCTTGTGTTCTAAACAAGACTTGATTACTTCCTGTGATCTTCAGGAGAAAAGTAAGGTTTTTTTCTTTCCTGTTCTTTCCTTGCACCTATCTGACAAATACTAGGATTTTGAGAATCCTAAAGTATCCTGCACTTTGTTTGAATCTGTATCCACAGCAGTACTCATACTGTGACTTTAGCAGAGACCTCCCTTACCAAGTGAGTGCTTGTGGCTGACGTTTTCTGGGTGACAGATGAGTCTGACATCCTCCTGATGGTTGCAGTCGTGCTTCCCCCACTCCCTGTGGGAGCACTGCAGAAGGTTTGTCTCCTTCCCCGAGCAGATCACATCATCCAACCAGATGGGCCCGGAGCTTCCTTCTGTGTGGCTCTCTTTGTCCATAGCTGCACTCTTCCCATACCTGCACAACACAGGGCTATGGTTTGGCCCATGCTCATCAGAGGACACACGATGCTTAAGCATGAGAAAGGAAAGTAATATTCCTGAGGACATAAAGATTGCTCAAGTATTCTCAGTAAGCAAGTTTGGTTAGCATTAAATTCAATGAGAGCACCATATGTTGCCTCTTCTGTAATGTTTTTTTAAAGGAATTAGTGTTACATTAGTACAAACTTAAGGATGTAATACCTTTGATTAAGGCTGCTCTTCAACCAAGCATATGGCTGGCTCAATGACTCTGAGGCTTTAAGTATGTTCTTAGTATTCTATATACATTTAAATGTCACAGTCTGAGACAAAATCCTTTTTTGAATGTGAGCTGTTACAGTTTGAAGGCAAGACAAGAATTACCTACTGAGAGTGTATCTTTGTAGCCACATGTCAGTATGAAAAATAGGAAGACTTGAATGCATGAAACTAATAGGATTTTTCTAAAATGCCTTTCAATACAAAATTGTTCCAGGGCCAGGCTGTGGAATTTTCTGAGGCAGTGCAGAAGGACTTACACCCTGAAAATGTCTGTCATTAATAATGACTGTACAATTAGCAAAGATTTAGAAGAATCAAACTTTTATAGGCAAAAGAGAAATCAAAATCAATTCTCTATAGCACATGCATTGATCTCGGCAAAAAAGAGAATTGGAAGGAACCTGGTGAATAAAGGCTGCTGAATCACATTTGTTGAAGGTTTTTCTACCTAAACTAAGGCCTAAATACCTCTGTGAGACTGGGGGAAGCAGGCTTTAGTGGATTTTAACTTGGTAGTTTCTATGAAGCACTCAGCTAATATTAAAAAGCAGACTCTTAAAAGAGGGTCCATGTAGAGTTCATGTAACTGTCCTAGGGGTCAAGTCACAAGTCAGAGATGCAATACCAAGCAATCTTACTTAAATCCCAGCTGCCAGCAAGCCACCTGCGTGTTGAGCTCCGTCCAGCCGTCATCGCAGAGCGTGCCCCACTGCCCTGAGTGATAGATCTCCAGGCGGCCCTCGTGGCTGCCCTTGCCACCCGTGAGCCGCAGCGCGCCATCTGTGCCAGTCACAGGGGAAACAGAAACAAGGATCAGTGCTTCCTACAGCGCCTTACTGCTCTCAGGCAAAATCAGTGACATTGCCTTTGCCGCGCCCGGCCTGGGCTTTGCGCCTCTGCAAGCTTTAGAAGTTCTTTCCAGAGCTGTGAACTCAGCCTTTGTCCCGTTTTTTCCTGTGTGGTGATTGATGACTGAAGTACCTGTGAGAGGTGTGCAGGAAACGCCAGCATCCTCTTTGTGGCCACAGTTGTGTTCTCGCCAGGAGCTTTTTGGGCACTGTTCTATTGAGAATTCATTTCCTGTGCACTGCACTTCATCCAGCAGCACCGGGCCAGAGCCTTCTCCAAAGTAAGCCTGGCTCCACGCCTTGGCAACACCCCTGTGGAAATGCAAGGAATACCCAGTCAGGAGGAAGCAAGCTGGAAAGTTTCCTTTCCTGTGCCTTTGACTTTTACCTTTCCTAGGAGAGATTACAGATGTACAGCTTGAGTGTGAGGATTCTAATTTTAATTTAATAACTATATATATATGTATAACTATATGTAGTAAAAATAATCCAATATATATTTCTAAAGTGACTTTTGCCTCTTGTCCTCAAAGCGCATTAATGAAATACCCAGATGAGCCAGATAAATGTGATTGTTCCCCATTTAGTCATGTGAGAACCACAGCAAGAGATCTTAAGTGACTTGACAAGTGTCATATCACCCATCAGAAATACAGTTAGGAAGCAGACCAATGACTACCCTTGTATAGGGTATATCCTCTGTCACAAAAAGGATTTTGAACACAAAAAAAACTATGTTAGTTGAAAACACTCCACTGTTTAAGAATTACAGAAATTGTGCAGTGTTTAACCCTTTATCATCTATCAGGATTTTTCCAATTCTATTTAAAATACCATGTCTTTCATATATAAATGTTTGCCATGGTTTGGTTTCTTTCCACTCAATGTTTTCTCTGTTCCTATATTCATTCTAGTTTGAAATGGCAAGATGGAAATGTCTAAATTTTGGACTGTACTGATTTACCTTTCTAAACTTTAGTTTAAGTTAACTAAAAAAAGCATCTTGTTTTTCCAGTGTATCTGATAAAAATGCTGGCAGATATGTATAGAAAATACTAAGGGAAAAAAATGCTTTTTCATAAAGCAGCTGGCTGAAATTAACAAGATAAAGATGAACTGCTCTGAATGCTTTTACAATTTATACAATATTCCACGAAGAGTCTCTGGAGTTAGGCAGAGACAACATATCCCATCATTATAACCAGGGGGATTTGTGTCAAGCAAAAATTATTTAGGAAACCAGACAGTGAAATAGTTATCATTATTTTATTATTTTCCAACTATTAATGATAGGTTCATATTCTGGAGTTTTATAGGAGTGCTACAGAAAAGTTGAAGGTGTGTGGGAAGCTACTTACTGAAAAGATTTACTTTTACAGTTTCTGGCATGTTTCCAAATGGATTAACAGTATGCAAATTTAGATTATTTTTAGTACTTCAAAACTGGTCTACTGCCACTGTCGGGAAGATTTCACTTCATATTAATTAGCATGTTTGTTGTAACATCTTGCTTACTTGAGGAATTCTGTAAATCTCTAGGCATATTTTGAAAAGACTTAGCAGGTTTAGCATCATCTTAATGCAATTTATTTACTCAGAAAAATGAATCAAATTTGAAGCATCACAGAACTGCAGTTTGTGATGATTAAATATAAGTAATAAAAAGTTTTAGTATCATCAGTAAGGAGGCAGGCTAAGTGCATTACACTTGTCATTAGTATACAGAAAGGCAAAGCAGAGCTTAGTAACTCCCCAAACCTATTAACAGCAGCCCAGTTCAAAAGCAGGATAAGCCTGCAAGAAGATGGACTTTCCTTTAGGTATTCCCAATTGAAAATATGCAGGAATATAGAAATACAATATTAAATAAGCTGGGAGAAAAAAAATCTGATGTCAGAGAAGTGTGTTGGTTCCTATGTTGGCTCAGCAGGAGATCTACAATATTTTTAACTAGTCCAGAGTTCTCATCCTTCTGAGTTAATTGGGGTGGCACAGGCAGCCCCAGGCCTCAGGTACAAAACAAGTACACTCTGGGGAACCACCTGTTAATGCCACAGAACTTTGTGCCTTCACTACCATTTCTTTCAATTCATTGGAGTCCCAGTAGGCTTGAACAGGCCATTTCTGTTCCAGTCTCCTCTGCATTTACCTGCTTAGCTCTCACCCAGTCTGTCTCACACATAATCCCCTGATCCTGCATGGGATACAACCCAGCACCTTCTCTGCTTCTTGCTCCTAGTTCTTTCCCTCTTCAACCCCACTGGCCTCCTGTCCCAATTGTCCTCATCTCCTCCCTCTCTGGTCCAGCAGTTTTACTCTTAGTCTTTCACCTCTGCAGCATTTTTCTGCAAATACCAATACTTGTCTTCTGTGGGGTATCAAAATCCCCCCCTGGCTGTTAAGAAAGTGAAGCAAGAAAATCCTGTTCTGCTGCTGTAGCTGTATTTCTGACCATGGTTAGTTCGGACAGAATCACTGACAAGCTTAACTGTCAAAACTTCAAACAGATCTCTAGCTCAGAGTATGCAAATTGACAATCGTCAGAGTCCCGTGATTTAAACAAATCTAGAGAGGTTCTCACAGGCATGCCAAAAACATATCCTTCCTGACAAAGCAGAATTCTTGTGCCAAAATCATGAGGCTCTCAGACTCCACAGTAAAATGGATCATAAGGATTTGAACAGTCAGAAAATTTCTTTGTTTACAGGTTTTGATTGAAACTTTAAGGGAATTGTAGTGAGTTTTCACTACCAAGTCAACATTTACTCTGAGACATTTTTTATCTGTCTGGCCAAACAGACAAAATTGGCACATGTGACACTGAAAACTGGTTCCAGGGAATTGAAAGTAATTTCATTGTACCTGAATCTTCTATAAATAAACTTAGTTACTGCTCCAAAGTATCAGTATGATTTTAAAGGAAATTTTTTTTATTGACAACTGCACTTCTAGCTTCAGCTGCGGATCTGAATACTCTCCTGCTTTGCTACTGGAATAACAAACATGTAGAAGAACAAACCCAAGGCCAAGCTGCCGACAGACAACTTCAGCATCTGCATCATCCCACTGGTCATCACAGACTGTGCCCCACTGGCCACCGTGGTAGACTTCCACTCTTCCTTCACGGGCATTGCTCCCACCAGCCAGCCGGATCGGAGTGAAGACAGGGCCTGGGTGCAAACACAGCTTATAGAACAGGTCATTCACACCCTAAAAGATCATTCTGAATGTAAAGAAAGAGGAAGATGGCTTAATGGTTTCTCTGACATCACTCAAGAACCACATTTTCTTTTTTCTACTTAGATGGAAAACGTGAAAGTAAAGTGAGTTCCCTTCTGCTCCACTCTCACTAGCTGAACAATCTTACACGTACAGGTAAGTTTATTGATCTTGACTTACCTAAGTGTCAGAGCATTCATGGACACTTAGTGCTGTAAGGCCAAATACTGAATCAGTCAGAGCAACCCTTCTACAAGTCAAAGCAAAATCGGGTGAAATCTGAAGCAAGAGGCAAAAATTATGTAGTAGACAAATAGAAATTCATCCTTGGGTTATCTCATTCTATTAGAAAATCCAGTCAGAGCAGTGAAATCTCTTTGACTGTGGAGTCTCACTTGAATTGTGCAATTGTCAATTCTTGCTTCCAGTCTTTTAAAATAAATAGCTCTCTTGTAGTGTACAAAGAAACTGTCTTAAAAGCATCACTGCTGAATATATCTATTATAATGGAAACAGTTTGAAGCCATATAAAACCGCCTAATTGCTGTAACGTGAACAAGGTTATTTTTAAATTTCACCATATCTAACATCCGAATGATTTAAATTTCAGTAATTTTTGTGTAACTTTCCAACCAACTAATGCTGCTGTTTAATCTAATTCTTGGTTGTAAAATGAAAAACTGAAACGATTCTGAGGGCATTTCTCCAATTTCATATTAGTGTGTCACTGATAAGAAATATGGGGGGAAATGTGTGTGTGTAAATATTTTATAAGGCTAGTTGCAATAGAACCTGCAAAATGTGAAAACATTGATAGTTTTCAGTATCCTTAGGCAAAACTCTCTTGCTTTCGTTTTTTGTCTCCTAGCCTGAAAAGATTCTCCCTTCCCTCTACTCAAGACTTTTCTAAGATCAAAATGTTCTTTTAAAAGCCATTTGTCAAAATATTGCTCATTATTAATAACGCTTTAGGACAAAAATGCACCCACCTTCCTTGGATAAAAACGTAAGTAGGAGACTAAAGGCAGCACAGAACTGGCTGCAGGCACATGTTTTGGTTTCAGCTGAAAGATTGGCATTGCCAGCTCCCCAGCACTGCCAGCCCAGCCCTCCTTGAGGCAGCACTATCTGAAATCTGATGGCATGCCTGCCCATTTTGTTAGCATGTTGATTAAAATAATATCAAATATCTTTAAAACATTAATTATACTTGTTTTCCTAATAATGTAATTTTGACCTTAAAAAAAAAAGTGGGGAAACAATCCTCATTTTATAGCCAGAGATTCTTGCTACTTTACTCCTTCTCACAACCTGCATCTGAAAAGAACAATTTGTTGTTGATTATGGAAAGGTAAAAAGTTGTTCAGCTAGGTGCTGCTTGAGGTATTTGAAGCAGTTAATGATGCAATGATTCAATCCGTATAATCTGTTCCAAGAAATCTTAAAACATTTTCTAATTTAATAATGAGTAATTATTACAACTTCTATTTAAATAAAATAAGGACTTGAGTAAACAGTATGTATTTTTTTACCCAAGGAGGAGCTACATGTGACAGCAGCTGCCGTTTTTTGAGGACATGTCCCGTCTTGCCAGGTGTCTTTTTCACATAACAGTATATTTTCTTCATCACCACGACAACGCACTTCACTCCAGAAAATAGGAATAAGGCCTAATCCAGAAAAGGGTAGGTGTTTTGCTGTACCTTTTTCCCTGCAAAAATGATCAGGATTGGGCATCAGAGTGGGAGGAAGGGAAGTGGGAGCATTTTCTCTTATATAAATAAACCTTGGAGTAGAAAAGAAAGAGCTTTCTTCAGTAGTGTAAATTCATCACATTTTCATACAGTTCAGCATTGTCTTCTGCACAAAGAAAAGTAACAGATGTGACCCAGTTCTCAGCATTTTGTTGTGGGATATTTTAGTACAATGACTGTGTTGCTTCAGAGCTTGCTACATTCCTGCTATCCCAGTTCTTAACTACAAAAATCAGCAGTCACTAGGTGAATATATAGTACCAGCCCCCTGCAGTTACAATTCCAGGAGGGATAATGCCACCAGGTCTTTCTCCCTTCTGTCCTTTACTCCATGAAGACATACCATGCTCTGCCCATAAATGCCATGTATTGTGGCTGTGATGATGGGGCAGTGCAACCACCTCACACTCCGTTAGATCAGGCCTCCATCCATTTTTCTCTATTCAGCCATTCCCATCCACCCAGAACATTTTATAAACAGCTCTCTTTCCTTCTCATGTTGAATCTACAGCAACATTTCTAGAGCCATCTTCTCTTCCTTGTGAAGCAGAGTGAATTTAAAACAAAGCCCAAATATGGTGATACCAAAGGAACAGATAGATGGAGCACTTGAAAAGCACCAGCAATACCTCATAAGTCCACCTGGTAGTATGGAGATCCAAATTTCTGCCAAACATTGAAGATAGCTCAAACTTTCAGCTACTGTCTGCCTGGGGCTTTTTCGGCCTGGGTTCAGCTTTGAGCCATTTTTGTTGAAAAGATGAAACCATTCACCCGTGTCACTGAACTACTTTTGCTAACAGCAGCCTCGTTCAGCTGAAATGTTCAGGGTACAGAAAGCAGATAGGACTTACGTGAAAATGAGGGAAGGAGCCACTGCACGTAGACAGCTGAAGTCATAAGCAAAATCACAGCCTCCAGATGGCTGAACTTTTATCTCATCTAATCCTCATATTTTTATAAGTTGGCATGGTGTGTCCAGATTAGTATTGAACATTATAAACCAGCTTAGATTTAGTTCTGGCTAGCAGTCTTAAAAAGTGGAATAATCATTAGGAACGTCACAGCGCAAGTCTGCTATAAAAGCCCCTTCCTGCTTGTAGCAAGCAAAACCACTGCTTTTTTGTGTGAATGAAAGAAATGTTAGGCAATAAAGGCAGCCAAATTATGCTAAAGGGTGCTGTTGATTAACCCCATTCTGGCAGCAGATGGTCAGCAAAGGACAGTGCAGGGACTTTCAACCTGTCCAGTATGGCTGAGGCTCTAAAATGTTGCCATTTGCCAAAAACGTAGGATGAGTTCCAGGTGTCATTTGGCACACAACAATAAGTAATTACTATGGCAACCCCTTGCCTGAGTGTTAGGAATTTTCCTGTGCTTAGGAGCACATATAGAGTCTAATCCTGGCCACATTTACATTGTTGTAGATTCAATGAACTCACTGGAGCTCTTAATTGACATTTTGATATGTAAGATCAGGATCAGACCACATAATTCTGTCCTTGTGGACATCGCCCAGATGTCCAGTAGAGCAGTTTGTGTTTGCCTGAAGCTTGCTGACCTGTTCACACATTTCACTGTGAAAGCAAAGCATTTGCCACACTCTGCTCCTGTCCAGATCCTATCTTCAGCTTTCTGAGGAAATACTGATTTCCTCTTCAAAGTGTATTGTGGCTGAAGAAAGCAAAGTATTCTGGGAAGAACAACTTCAGCATTCAAACACTTTCAAACAGAAAAAGCAATCATCAAACACAAAAAGCCCTCAGGATGTACAAAGTAGATTGTCCTTTATACTGAAACATCAAGAAAATGAGTTGGTTGATTTTGACTCGAACTGAAACTTACCCAAGTGCAAGCTGCCGGCATACAACTGTCGCGTCATTATTGTCCCAATGGCTCCCACAGATTGTTCCCCAGATTCCATTCAAATAAACCTCCACTGTACCTTCAAACTTATTCTTGCCTCCACGGAGTCTCACTGACCCTAGTTACCAAAAATTTAAAATAAAACAATTACACCTCCAAGATACTCTATTGCTCGGTTAATGCATCCCACATAAAAGACTCTGCACCTCGTTTTCCCTGAGTTCTTGTTTCATGGATACTGAGCTGTTTCCAAGAAACATTCTGGCACACCTAACGTTCTCATACAGTGATACACAAATTGAGAGAACCCTTTTTTTACATGAGGAAAGCATTTTGCTCCTCATACTGAAACTGCATCATATTTCTGAGCCTTGTGGTGCTACAGCTCAGTTAAACTAGGATCTAACAAAGAGGAAGTATAGACACATAATTATTGAAATGTGATTTTCTCTACCCAAATGACCAAAACATATATATATATATAGTGTGTGTGTATATATATATATATGTATAAAATATGCTCTACTTTTATCTTTCATAAAATTCCATTGACCTTAAGGGAATCAGAAAATTAACTGCATAGCTTTTGCTCTGACATGTTACATTGTGCATGTCATAGATTATTGCAGTTTATTTTAGCCAAAGAATGCATTTGTTCATCCTTTTCTCAGACAGAAAAATGCTGCATGTAGTTCTATTAATTCATGAGAGGTCTTTACCAAATTCTCAGACAAAGCAAGCTAAAAACCATAAGGAATTGTCTAAAAGAAGTGGGGAGGAAAAAAAGTGCTTCTTGAGAGCTACAGAGCACAGAAATCCAAGGAAATTAGCAAATTTTTCATTTTTGTATTACAGCAGTTTTACTTGAGATGTCAGATGCATCTACCATTGAAGGTAGCCAAGTGCCACTGGCAAAAGTGGGAAAAAGCTGGACATAGGGATAACTACACAGAAACAGAAAAGAAACATGACAGAGCAGTAATTCAACCAGAAACATTTCTGTTAAATTATCAAACATAATTATCAAACAAGTCCAGCTGTATGAATTGGTATTGCCTGAAATCCCAATTCATCCATCTGCCTCTGTTCTGGGATCTGCTTAGAAGCTACACCATCATCCAGTTTGTAGGGGTTTAGCAATGGGATGAAGATAGTCAGTGTTTGTGCCTGCATTTCATNTATTAATATTAATATATCCTCCCACTTTTTCTTCTCAGCTTCTGTCCTGGGTTTAGTTCAGGGTATTTTATAAAACCACAAAGCCAAACAACTGCCAAATAACTTGATGAATGAATTAACCTCATGTTTGGCTTGGCATGTTCCTTTTTGCCTCCTATTTACTTTCTCAGCAGTAACTTACTGTGCAGTAAATTACAAACAACATTTATTCAACTCATATTACAGAGTGAGCTATCCTTCCTGAGAGAGGATTATTACTGAGTCAAATATAACTATACTGTAGACATGTTGCACATCATTTATCTGTCTTTACAAGTTTTCTTTTTGTGTTTTTTCCTATGTGTCACAGACAGAGTCTGGAATTCTGTTTATTTCTGCTCTTCACCAGACTTTTGTATAGACTATTATTTTCACTTGAAACATCAACTGCACTCATAGCAAAGTGATTCCTGACATACCAGAAAGCAAGTTTGAAGATGTCATCTCCAAAAATAAGTTTATTTTAGTGCATGATTGCTTACAGTGCTGCATGACATCTACTGAAATCAATACAGTACTTCCTGAGTACATATTACACAATGTTTCTATTCAAATATTTGAATAAGAGACTACTTAAAGAATAAAATTTTCTTGTAAGGTCTCCATGGCAGATTTTGGGCCACTCCTTTTTCTGTATTTACAGATTTTCCAATGACTGTGGTGGAAGAACTTAGTCATGTACAGACAGCAAAACATGCAAGACAACTGTTAAAAGTAATTATGTAACCGTTTTAAAATATTCTTGATTTTCACCTGATAAGTTAATCTAGAAAGAAATAAAAAGAAAGCCTATTTTTACATGTAGGTAATATTAAACCTGCCATTTAATAGAGGTAACCAAATATATGGTATATGCACTTTGAAGAATGTGTCAACCTCTGTCATATGACCAAGTCATAATTATGTAGCAAACAAATCAAAGGGCACCAATTAGAAAATTATTTCTCTGTTGTTTACTCACAATTTTGTGGTATTCAGACATCTGGTAGTTACATTACCAGATCAAAAGATACATCAGTTTTAGTAGGGATACCTCATAAAACAGAACCTCCACCTCAAGACTTTCATTACAGTACTTTAGTTTATCTTTCCAGTATATAAAAGTCTTTCTTCGTGATGAAACACAGCTCTGTGTTTCCTGTGTAAATTCCTAGGGAATCCTAGGATCCTAGGGAATTGCAGGATAACAGCATGATCTGCCATTGTGTGTGTTTATGCTGTATTACCAACTATCTGTTCATGTGTTAATATTTTAATTGCAAGATAGAGTTTGAATTGTAAAATTACCAGGAAACACTTTTTCACTTCATAGGCAGCAAGAAACCTAATATTTAGCATGACTGAAAGGATACAGATCAGTTCTTATTTTCACTGATTAATTTAACTGCTCTTCCAATGTAACAGCTCAAGCAACCCATCATGTGTCTCAGGGGCTTCCTCTGTGCTGCCCCTGGAGCACAACTCTGCCAAAGAGCATCTGCATTCCCTCTTGGAAAACATGTCTGACTTAGGTATATGCACTGGAGGCTCTAAGTTTCTGGGGTCAGAGAACAGTAGCAGCTCACATTTTGAAGCTATAATTTTTCAGCTCTTTTAGTTGCTGAAGGAAACTAAACATGTTGTGAGTAGAGCTAATGCAGTAATATCTACTTTCTGGTCTCCACCAGTTCAATATGGTGTCAGACCTCTGCTTACAGTGCTTATCAAACCTATCCTGCCTCAACACAAAGCTCAACAGGGAGCAGCAGGATCCTGCCCATGGCTCTGCTCTCCTCTCAGGAGGAGGGAGGATGAGGAGAGGTGACCTGACCCCACAATGCTTAGAAACAAAGGCATAGGACACAAAGACAGCTCTAGACACAAACTGTGGTCTTAGGACAGGCTTAATTCAGCCCTCTATTAAAAAATACAATCTGCTGTCCTGACAGAAACTCCTTCATTTATAAACACTCAGAAAGCATGTATGCATTTAATGTAACTGTGTTCTAGCTGAGGTTACTGACAGTCAATTCCTGTTGTTTACACAGAGTCTGGTAATTTTAGTTGTCCTGGTATCTGCCCAAGTCAGAGTCTTTCCTATCTGCTATCACTGTTGAAAGGAGATTAAGTTATACTTGCAAATGCAAGGAAGTAAGGGTATCCAGTGGGTGCTGCTGAGACTTGCTCCAGAACACCTGCCATATAGGCTGAGGATGGGATGCTCAGGAAAACAGGGGGAACAAAACGACCCAGCCAACTTTGAATTAACTCCAAAAAGCAGAAGAGCTTCAAAGGAATTGCGTTGTTATGCTTGGCCTCTTTTCCTGTACATGCTCATGTACGGAGATGCTGGGTAACTTCAAACCTTGTTTGATTTTTTACATTTCACTGGGAAATGAACATTGTTACTGTGTGGCTGAACTGAAGATTTCATTCATTCATTGCAGTGAATGGGAATCAGTTCCACCTTTGCCGTGAGTGTTAGTGCTACAAGCAGTGGCGTTTATAGTGTTGGCTGAAGGTGTGCCAGAGTTTCTTGGTAAACACGCGTCCAAAGGTTTGCAATTTGGCTGTAAATGTAGGCTGGGAAAATAGGAATCAGAAGTAGAAATTGCCCGTGCCTTTCTCTCTGGTGCAGTGTGCTGAGAAATGGCAGATTTCAAGCAAAGCAAAAGAAGTCATTTCAATTTCAGAAATCTGTAAAAACAGCAAATATTTTTATTTCTGCCAACGTCCAAGGTGTTCCAATGTGAGATAGTGCTACAGAAAGGCCTTGCACTGAGAATTCATCTCTGTTGTCCTGGAGTCAATTAGGTCAGTTCAAATTGACATCAAGTGTGAGGGTTTCCCATTGATACATGCTCTATATCCCATGGTAGCACATTGTAACTTGTAGTATTTAGAATGCATGGGGATGATCCATAATACATATAAAAGGATCTATCCCAGTCTCAGAATGGAACTAGTTCACTGGTTTGTGTGAGGTACTTGTAAAAAGTTACATGTAGCACAGGTAAAACCTAACATTGGTTCAAATCAATGGAAACTTCTCTTCCAGAATCAGGCCTGACTAAAATCAAAGGAATTAATCCTGTTGATTTCAGCAAAATTATGCATGGTGCTCACTGTGCTCAATGAATGCTGTTGTCTATCACTTTCCTGAGCACTGCTCTTAGTCTAAAATTACAGTTATTTTCCCCGGGCATTTTAACCTTGAAAAAAGGGTGCCTCCAGCAGAACTACTTACTAAGAACTATCTTGAGGAACAGTAGCAGTATTGCATACTCCAGGATCCTTCTATTAGAACTTTCATAAATATTGTATACGCTGAGTGTGTAATGTGCTGCACAGGTTCCTCTGCAGCACGGAGATCCATCATGTCAGCAATCAATGGTTTAAGGCTCTGAGAAACTAAACTGAAACTGAGCAATGTAATGGGCTCCGAAGGACTGCAGCTGCCTTTTGTGGGCAGAGCTGGAGAAGGTGAGGGCTCTCACACTCTGCAGCTCTGGTAAGAATGGTTCCAGAGGAGCTGCTTCTTAGAAGGAAATTATGGACATGCACATTTCAGTTCTAATCATAAGCTACTAAAAAAAGATAAAATCCTAAAAGTCATTCCATCAACTGCTTGGACTATAGTTTAACAGGTAAGGAGAATAATCTAGTGCTTAGATTATGAGCCTGAGGCTTGAGTCTTCTCTCACAAAATTTAGTGAAGCATTATTTGATTGACATTAATGGAATCACCTTTTGATAAAAGCAATTTTAATGGAAAGGTTCCAACGTTAGGCCTTCCTGGAGATGTGTACTTTATTTCCAGTTCTGCCACTGACCTCTGACAAAGACACTTATCCTATTTTATATTGGTCCCTCTTTGTAATAGGAAAGAAAATAATTAACCCACTTGATTCAAAGTGCTCTAAATTAGATGTGTAACAACATAGGAAGAGCAACATATGCACAAAACTCTAATAACTATGTGCCACACAAACATTGTGTGGCAGCAGCTGCTCCCAGGTACTGAGCTAAGCCCTTTTCTTGGAGCCTGAGTACACCACAAGTATGTTGTTAGTAGCAGCAACTAAAGTACTAAATTTTGGTGCACTTACACTGGCTCTGTATAGAGAGTACACTCATATTCATTTATTGTCCTCTGTGATGTCCTTGGTTAATCATGATAATTTATATATATTTGTGTTTGGTTTACTTGCTTTCAAGGCATGAATAAGTAATGTTACCTAGATATTTTTAGAAGGAAGGAAATGAAACACCAAAACCTATTATTTTAAACTGTAAAACTGATTTTCGACTGGTACTGTACAGTATAATTGCAAAGGCTTTTTAAGAAATTTTTCATTGTTACGGTTTAAATATAAAACAGATTAATATATACACATGCACAAAGTTTAGCCAATTAACTTTGCAGATAAGTCATAATATTTAAGCTAGAAAAGCCCAGAGATTTACAGGTAAGCCTTTGAATATGGTATTGTATTTAGTTATGGCAGGTGCTAACACTGAGCATGAGCTTCCTTGGCCCAGGTGCTAAAGCAAGAGGTGCAGTGAGTTTCTCTCCGAGCAGTCTGTCCCTCTCCAGGTGTAACCACATCATGACATTGCCTCGCTGGCATCTTTGGCATCCTGGAAGGAAGGAACACACTTCGGGGAAATGTTACAATAATCTTTTATTTCTGGGCAAAAGGCTTGATTTGTATCCGTGTTCTACCTTAAGCCATCTCACAAACTCTCTTTAATTCTTTCATATTTCCCCCATGGAGGCTTTTGGACAGACATTGGCCCTGGTGATGCCACTGAAGTTTATCACCAAGTCCAACAAGAAGAGATGATCTGTCCATTACAAAGTATTGGCTATTGTTCAGTAGCTGTCTTCCCTCTTAGCAGGGGCCAACCTGGAATTTCTTTTTCTGGGGAAACAAAGCAGTATTCTGAAAAGACTGGAGAAACAGAGCTAAACCCAAATCATGTAGTATTTTTGGTGGTTTTTTGCTTAAATCCCCTTCGTGCTGAACTTACAGGGGATTCTGAAACTTACTTTACTAAGTACAAGATTGTGTTCTTAGCAATAAACTGCTGTCTTCTTCAGTATTATATTAGACCAAGTCCTCATAAAGTATTTTGGGAACCAGACTGAAGAATTCTAAAAAAACCTATTAATATGTTGGGCTAAATTAGAGAACCATCTGTGGTACCCTTTCTGAAAGTGAAATCAGTTAAAGGGCATGAAGTCTTCTGGATTTTTTTTTCATTTGTGTCTAGGTATCTGTTTTGTCTTCCATGCCATCAGCTGCCTGGTATTCTTTCCAAGGAAACGTCTGTAATGCATAACATCATTCTGTCTTCTTGAAGGAGTACATTTGACTTGGAACACAGCTTTGGAAGCTGCATTTTTTTCAATGTGTAAATGATTAATAGGGACCTTGGTTCCTCCACGTCCTCTTCATGTGGTATTTTATACCAATATGTATAATTATCATGTTGTTCAAATTAGCTTTTTTTTTTTACACACTTTCTACGGCTACTGTTGGAAGAAAAGGATAACAATCCTTTTCAGTCATCTGAAAGTAAATTAATAGAAAAAAACCTCTCACAACCCAAAGTCATCGTTCACAACAAACAAAATAGTAATATTAATGATCAACTTCCTTGCTGACTTTGTGCTATTATAAAAGATGTAAAAGGAAGAACAACGAAGCAGGGAATTTTAATTTCATTTCAACAATTACACTTGATCGTGTTTTGTATAGCTATAGATAGGGCACAGTTCTTAGCAATGCAGTAGAAAATGTGAAGTCATTCAAAACCAGACTATGCATCAATGTATTCAGTACCAACGCTGATGAAATGTAAAGCTGATCAAGAGCTGGATGCTGAAATTGCTTTTCAGTTCTTACATACTGAAAACTTCCACTGAAGTCAGTGGGAGTTCAGCTGGGAGTGTGTGGGGGGAGCACAAGTGCTTTGGCTCAGCTCACGGATGTTGTTGAGCACCAGTACTAACTTGTGAGCCCCATTATCCTAAGATGTGGGGGGGGGAAAAGAAAGTCACACTGTATTAACAGCTCGTCTTTGGAAACAGGCATCCTTCTATTTCTCCTTCTGGCACTTCACTTCTGTAGACCAAGTGGTTCCCGGAAAAGTGGACCCTGTTACAAAAAAGGAATGCCAGCCTGCCTTGGCAAACCGAGCCTGCTGAAAGCTTACGGCACGGCTTTGAAACCAGTTCACCTAGCCGGTATTAGAATAGCGGCGGAATAAACCCAGGCGGGACCTTCGTCTTTCCGCTGCATCCTCTGATGCACGAGTTTAACTCTCCGCTGCGAACAGCTTTGGTTGTCACTTTGGCAGACGGTGTCCGTCCGACTCTCGCCCCCCTCCACCGACAGGGAACCGGGATGGGAGAACGCCGCCGCCCGGCCAAGGCTCTCTCAGTGTCTGTGTCCCCCCCGCGTTCCGCAGCCCCGCGCTCTCCTCCGCTCCGCCGCCACCCCGCGCCCCGGGCTCGCCCGCTCCCCGCTTACCTCGCTCGCAGTCAGCGCGGCCGCGCTCCGCCGGGCCCCGGCCGGCCCTGGGTGCGCAGCCGGGCTGCCCCTC
>VZTB01008671.1:0-33558 GCA_013397245.1 Thryothorus ludovicianus | reverse complement strand
TAATCCCCCTCGCCGCACACCCCTGCCTCCCGCCCCCGGCTGCCCGGCCCCCGGGGGCAGGGCGAGCGGGGCGCGGAGAGGCGCAGCCCCGGCGCCGCCGGCTCCCTACCTGCCGCAGCCTGCCCAGCGCGGCGGGGAGAGGCGTGGGGCGGCCGCCTGGCCACGGCCATGACCCCTCCGGCAGCCTCGGCGGGGTTTACAGGGGGATGCGTCCCCCGAGCCCGGCCCCGGGGCTCCCTCCCGCTCCCCCGCCAGCCTCGGGGCTGGCACCCCCTTCGCCCTCGCCGGCGGCCCTCCGGGTTCTTCGCTGCCCGCGGTCCCACTGCAGGCTCACCCCACCCCTCGCGCTGGGGCTCCCCCAGGAGCCACCTTCTCTGCCCTCACCCCGTGCCTGTCTCTCCCCCGACCTCCGATAGCCTCATGAAGAGCCGAGGGAGCCGGTACAGAGCCTGGCCTGGGACGCACAGTTTCGGGGCCAGAGGGACAAAACGGGCCCTCAGGGCCGTCTAGGGCAGCGCAGGGATGGAGAGATTCCCAGACGTGTTAGCGGGGAACAAAGGAACTGGAAACAAATGCCGTGAAATGTCTTCGAGGTTTTAGCATCAGCCCGTCCCATGTGCTCTGAATAGTAATCTACTTATTTCTGAGAGCTGCAGAGGTCTGTATGACCTGATCATCTCTGATTTCCTTGTCCCACCGGGACGGCTGTGAGTTATTTCTGGTTTTTTTTGGTCTCATATTGTTCAGTTGTTAGTTTGGGTGAGTTACTGTGTTTTACTTCACTGCTGATTTTAATCGATGCCATTCATTCTTGAGGTTCAGTTCTGCCTCATGAAGCATGTACCCTTTATTTGTCTGTAACGTGCATCTGTTGATTCACCTCCCCTTAAGATCCTTTTTCCTGTCTAATTTTTTTTTTTCTGGGAAGTATTAATCTGGTTCCTGAGTGAGCACATCAGGATTTCCACTATCTTTTGTTGAGACAAAAGTCTAAAAGAAAGAGAGTGCTTTCTGCTTTCCATGCAGAATGCCACACATACCCAGTGAACAGCGCCCTTCCTTTAGCAGCCTCCAAACTGCTCGAAAGGTGCAAAATGCAACTTTACCTGTTTAAACTTTTATTTATAAGAACAAAAGTGCTCCAATGCTAAGGAAAGCAGGTACCGCAGTGTGCTTTGGGATTGCCTGTGTTCATCGTAGTTCTGCTCATCTGTGGTTAATTCTTTATTGCAGTGTTACAGTTTGTATTTTAATCACTCACAAAGTTCAGGCATACTCTGCTGGGGTTTCTACAGCAACGTGATAACTATGCTATCAGTGTCTGTTGCACTTCTTTGTGGACAGAAACACACAGATTGTTCTTTCTTGCTGAGATTTCTTCTGGGGATATGGATATGCATTATTAAAAAAAAACTCCAGGACTGCCAAGAATTTAATTTATTTTCAAAGTATTTTGACTATATACAAGACATTAGCCTAACCGCAACTCATTATGGCCGTTTTTAAATTGTCTGAATTTCTGTTTCTGTCATGACAAGTTGTTTGCTTTTATCCTTTGGGAAGGACCAGTTAAAAGCATGCTCAACCTAGCTGGTTACGGTTTCCTTCATTGCCTAGTAAACACTTTTTGGCATCAAGTAACAGCAATATTTCATTTTCCCTGACCTAAGCTCTTTTTCCAGCCCGCTGTAGCCTGGAAGACACAGGGTTCTCCTGATCAGCACAGGGGGAAGAGAACAAATGGGTATGATGAGTCTTGCAAAGTGCTTCAGGCAAAGCTCTGAGCCTGGCACTTATTCATGTATTCTGATTGTATTTGCCTCCCCAAGGTGTGTGGGCTGTGCATTGAACCTTCTTTACCTATTTGGGTAGAGGTACTTGTGCTTGAGCTTGCAAAATGGTACTCAGCAGGAGATGGGGAAAAGAGGGCAAGCTACTCAGGGGAAAAGGTTTAGAAGTAACTGCAATTCTAAAAAAGCCTCAAGAAGTAAAAAAGTAGCATCATAATGATTCACTCCCAAGACAGGGTTCAGGTTTAATGGAAGGATCCACATTTCAGACTGACTCTTGAACGTTTTTATTTTTATCATGATTGTTCTTTTTTATGTGGGCTTATAACAAGGAGCCTTTATTTGTTTTAGTAACTATAAATGGGCTTTCTCTATGATATGAAGTCTGTTAATGCTACAGGAAATAATGCTTTTGTTACAATTTACAAATTAGGGACTCAGTCTGGCGTCCTTTCAAGACATGGATAGTAAACTCACTCTAAGGAGGAGGGGCACTCTTGTAAGGAATCCTGGAGCTGATGGAGGTTTTTTTGCAGGCTGTATGCTTTGCACTTTGCTTGCAGCTTCTGTCTGGGCTTGAGCATTTCCAAGTGTCTCCCCCATATGGTTTCTCTGGTGTCTGAACAGTGTGAGCACATGCACAGTTTGTCCTGCAGCTCAGGCACTTACAGGTGCCACACAGAGAATCACTCTGAACTGCTTGACTGCTTTTATCACACTTGTAGGAAGCTCATTATCTCTCTGACTTCTGCCTCTGTCACATGTAGTCACAATCACTCAAAAGTTATCGGAAAGAGCAAAGACAAAGTAGGAGTTACATTTATAGACTGTGGTTTTGAGAACCTTGATTCTTTTGGACTTAAAATGTACTCTCTCCATTTAAAAAGAAAAAAAAGGAAAAAACTGCATTATGCTTTAAGGGTGGACTTTTCCTTCTCTTATTTAGAAACAAGAAACAGAGGATTATTACTCAGATATAGCTTTAGAAAGATGCCAAATATTAAATGCTTATAGTGCATTTGGCTGCCGTAAAAAGTGTTCTCTTTGCTGTACAAAACTGTTGAAAACTCATTCACAAACTGAATTGCAAATGAAAAGAAAAAAAAATGTTTTCTTAGTTAGGAAAATAGGCAAATAGTTCTTTGGAAACCTCAAAATCAATCCGGGTGTTACGTATAACTTGGATTATGAAATTACAGGATCTACCTTTTCAAGGAAAAAAGGCAAAAAATGCTGAAAAATTATAAATCTTTAGGAACTGTGCTCCTTAAACTCCTGCAACAGCACTGGTGGATTTAAAGTCAGTAATCTGTGTCTTAACAAGGCCTGTATTTTTATAAGAAAGCAAAGGCTTGTTTTGGTCTTTTGGGATTGGTAGGGAAAATAATCCATTAAGACAACATTACAGTGGGTGAACTGGCTCCAGGTGAAGCCCATTCCCCCTTCTGCACAACAGTTCCAGTACTTAGTGTCAGCTTGTTTTGACAGCAGTCCCATAGACCAACACTCATGACCAAAGGAAATCTGTGCTGTGCACTGGCAACTTCCATGTCAGCAATTGGAAATCATCTGCCAGAACAGGTTTTAGTTTCTACGCAATTCCACAGGGTTAGCTGCTATTTCCTCTACTGATATTTGATAGTCCCAACACCAAACTGTTGATAAAACAAAGAATAATAAATAATTCATAGCTATGAATGGATCTGAGCACTTCAGCACCCTCTGCTCCCCCCATATTTCCATGCATAAATTCCTTAGGTTACCCAAGAAAAGGAAACATTGGAAATATTCACATAATACAGAGCAGTATTCATAATATTCAAGGCTTTAAAGGAAACTTATTCAAGACCTTCCTTCATCCTAATAGCTTTCTAAAAGCACTTGATAGTTCTTCCCTGTGGCTGGCTCTGATTTTGCATCCTGTGAGGACACAGGTTATTAAGAGGACTAATTGTCAACGAGTGGTTCACATGAATAGGTGAAAATACCTGATGTGTGGGTTAACTGTGCAAAAATAGTAGTCCTGCATTTCAAAAGATTTAATACCCAGCATTTAAAATTCAACTGGAGAATCAGTCTAATTCTGCTGCCGTTTGAATCAATAGGAAAATTTGCTGATTAGCCTCTTCCTGTGTTCAGTAAAGCTGCTTACCTTTATTTTCAAGTCACTCTTGCAGTGTGCTGTCAGCAGAGATTTTAGAAAAGCTGAGCACTTCCAGCTGTTGGTGGAATTCAGTTAAAATACTGGTGAGAAGTACAGGCCTGACTCAGTCCTGTCTCACTGCTACTGACAGCCCTATCCAAGGGATCTCTCCTGCATTCCCTCCTGCGCAGGTTAGCATCAAGCAGCAGCACAGATGGGACAGCTGAGAGCAAGGGCTGACTTCAGGCAATGATCTATGTGAGAAATTCCCCCAGGAAAGAAGAAAAAAGCAGAAAAAATGTAGTCAAGCAGCCAGGGACAACAGTTAAATTATTTTCATACTCTCTAGCTAATAATTTTGTACTTTTTTTTTCTTATAATCATCTACACTGGGGCATATGGATCAAGTGCTGGAGTAAATGGAAAAGCTTGTACACATGACCTGGTGGGCACTGGGTGAGATCAAACACCAGTCTGAAGTCAAGACTAGGAGAGGAAGCAAGATTTCACACAAAGGAGACTTCCATGTGCAAAATGAGCCATGGAATGGGTGCCGAAATGAGTCAACATTTTTAGGATGTAAGTCAGCGCTCTTATAAAATAATTTTATTCATTAGTGTCATTCTTTGTAACTACATGGGCAGCAGAAATTTGAAATGCTGCCAAGTCTGACTCAAAATTAATTTGGGTTTGTGCTTATGTGGAAGAGAATAGGCCTTTTGTCCATAATTCCATATAAGCTCCATAGGGTGACCCTGCATTGCACAGGATGTAGCTGAACAGCCGGTAATTGATGAGGTTTCCATTAACACATAACACAGTGTGCACAGTAATGAGATCACAGGAAAAGCTTTTTCAAAATGTTAAGTACTTTCTTGTACAAGGTTCGTTTATAGGGGCATAAGGAGTCTGTTTTCCTGAAACAAGGCAATGAGAAATTTGATTTCCTGGAAGCGTTCAATACACAGGTGTATATTTGCTCAACACTCGGTTCCACAGACATGGCAAAGTAACTGCAGGCTTAAACTGAAAGGTTTAAACCTGGGGACCAGTTTCTGTCACGTGTGTAAAGCAGGTTACAGGAGTACCAGGTATAGCACTTTGGAGCTCTGGGGATAGGATGTGTCCATGGTCTTGTTACTATTGCAGCAACACCCAGGAAGGTGCAAGTGGCGCAGCACACGGGCCTGTTTGAGCCTGCTTTGATACTTTGCTTCCCTGAGCAACCTCCAAGCACTCCTTATGCTCCTGTCACAGAAGGAGCCTTCAGCAGATCCCACGTGTGCGCTGCCATGTGGCAGAGTGGGGAGTGAGCCTGCCTGTGGAAATACAGCAGAGGTGCTGCTTTATCTCCTGATGCTCACAGTGGGGAGTACAGGCAGCATCCCATATGTTGCAGTCTGTTAACTGGGTGAAAGGGGAGGCTGTGTAGCCAGCCTATAAATAAGTATATCTAAAGAGGCAAGAATATGCCAAGGAAGATATTTTGAAGAAATGGTATAGAAAATCACATTTGTTAACAAACAAGCTTAATGGAGAAATGGAACTTCAGTTCCAAACCTGACTTACCCTGAGTCTGTATGGGATTTGGTAAGTGAGTCAGTCCTTTAAGGGGTACAAAATTTGGGGAAAAAAAAGATGTTTTCTTCATCATAAAACATACATTTTGGACTGTTTTTCATATAGAAGGTGGCCCTTGCAAATGTGTCAACATTAGGTAAGCCTGCCACAGAGTAGGATTAAGCCTTATTTTTACAAAATATCTCCATTACAAAATGTCATTGAGGACAACTGGTTCACAGAGCTGAGAAGTATGACCTTCTACAATTTCCTCTGACATTCATGTGTAGAAGGCTCCCTGGAGTAAACAATGCTTTATAAATGTACTTGTTTAAATAAGTTCTCTCACAAACAATCGAGGTAGTTCCCTCCAATGATTTATGTCTGGAATGGTAGCATTTGTCTTCTCTTTACTCAGAGATAAATTTCTGAAAACATTTCTTAATAATAATACCTGTTTCAGAATCCTGCGTTTCATTGCTGTGAAGTGTAAGCGCAGCAAAAATCCCAAACCACAGAACGTGAGGCAGGCAGGGATGGTTTGGGTTTTTGTCTTTCACCTAACCCAAGTCCCTTCCCATTAGCAGCAGTGGAATGAGACATTCCTGCTATTTGTTACACTACCTCCAACAGTGACATAGACACTGTCTGTAAAGACTTCTTTCCTGCAGAGTTTCAGAGGGATGCAGCAATTACTTTAGTGCTACATATATGCAATGATCCTTGGTCAACATTACCCAAATTTAATCCTATCTATTTTAAAGTTATTTGTTTTCTGAGAAAGAAATTGTAAAGGCTTCATTCTCTTATCATAAGTAATAATTTGGGATAAGAATATTACTATTTTTTCAAAGGAGCATATATTCTCATACTTACTGAAGTGGAAGCTAAAACACCAGTTTATACTTTCTAGACTCACAGAGACTGGTATTTTATTGGTTTGTATTGAAAGCATGAGGACTAATTTTAAATTATCTTTTGTTTTACTTGCAATTTCAATTATTTGGCAAGTGTAACTGTTAAGGAGGGGAGTATACTGATGAGTGTTTATAATCCATGGTCTCTTGGCTGTATAGGTTAATAATTTCATTGAAACCTTTTCATGTGAATCTTCTCATATTAGTGAGAAGATACTGTGCATTATGAACACCTGCCTTAGTTAGCCCATGTTGGTACCATTTTAAAAAATACAGATGCCAGTAGTTCCTAGCTTCCTTTCACAAATATACGCAAAGCAACTATTTCACACTGACTGCTACAAAGTGATGCACAAAGATGTACTTGGTATTTGTGCCACCTTTCAACAATGTAGCTGAAATTTTACAATGCAGACACATAGGCTTTAAAATAAATAAGGTGGGGATCCTGTGTTGGGGAAGATGAAACGTTTCAGCCTTATAAATATGATTACCTGGCAAAAGATTTTGAGAATATGGAAACTATAAGCAAGATTGAAATGAAAATGACCTTTGACATACCAAACCTTAGTTACTGAACAACTGAAAAACAATGGTATGGCCGGCTGAAAGCAATCCCCTCTTCTTTAGACAAGACCCTCTGCTTGCAGATAGGTATGGTAATTTAAGGATTCTTACAGGCTGTAAGTAAACACTGTAGGATCTGTATCTTGTACTAGATTGGTTAGTGGAAATTAGAATATTCAACATAGAAGAGGATTTAGTGCATTGTAACAGGAACCTCGCTTCTCTCTTTTTCTGCTCCTCTGTTGTCCATGCTTTTTCTTCTCCCTCTCTGCTCTTATCTACTCTGCTCTGCTCTTATCTCTTGCTCTCAGTCTTTTGTTCTCTTGCTCTCCCTCTTGGGCCTGCTCTGAGCTGGGGCTGGCAGCTCCAAGCAGGGTCTCTGCACCCACGCCCTTGGCAATAAACTGTGAGTTCCAGGACCCAGCTGCAGAGATCTCTCGTCTCCGTCCGTCCCACGCTCCAATGGTCTCCTACAATCCTGTGTACAGTTTTGAGGAGTTTCTGTACCAGGTGGGATCAGAGTTATCTTTGCACTATTGAATTATGTCTCCTGTAGTTAGAACAGCACTGGCAATATGCAGATGTGTGACAGACATTGGCACTTAGATTGCCTTCAATCCCATAGAATGCAGGTGAGAAGGGTGACAGATGACAAGGAGCAAAGCAGGAAAGTTCCACTACTGTCAAAAGAAAGTGCTTTCTTATAATCATCATTATTGGCTAAATCCTCGTCGTGGTTTAACAACGGGTGTCTGCTAAGGAAGGCAGCAGCCTCCCTTGGAATGAAGGATGTAAAACCTTTCCCTCCAAATTATTATAATTTTGGATTTAAGGGGCTCTCAGGCAAAGATATGGGAAAAGTAATAACAGTTCTAAATAATAATATTTAATAATAACAGAACTAAAATAAAACAAGCATGCTGTATTACAAAACAAACCCACTGACAGTCAGAATCTAACCTGGCACCCTGTGGGTCAGGGTGTTGGTGGCAGTCTGCTTGCAGTGGGGGCAGATGTGGCTCTGGTGGAGCAGTGATCCTGGAGAAAGGTGCAGCCTCCAATGAAGGTGCAGTGGTGATAGACCTGGTGGGGCTGGTCTTCCTCTGGGAGTCCAGTGGACAAGATTGCCTTGGTGTTCCAAATCTCAGGTTTTTATCCAGGCAGGGATGCTTGGCTCCTCCCCCTGGATGGAGCATTTCCCAATGGGATGATGGAATTTTATCAGTGGGACTCAAAGGCCCATGAGCAGATCTCTCCCTGGTGGGAAGATGGGTGGTGGAAAAGAAACTGCCCCAGCTGGTTTCTTATCAGCTGGCTTATCAACAGAAGATTACATCACTCCCCACCCCAGGTCCAACAAATGGTGATAGAATAACACACTTTTTTTGTTGTTGTTATATTTTGCACTGCAACCCATGACAATCCTCCCTTATTCATCTTCAGTTCTGACTTTACCTCCTCAGATCCCTTTTGTCCTATCATTGTGATTTCCCCGTTGCCATTTCCTTGATAATCCAATGGCTCTGAGGAATTACACGTTCCAACTTACTGTTTTCATGTTTCTTAGCCATCTTGGCTGACATAATGATATGTCAAGTAAAAGCAAAAATTAAAATTAAGCTCACTGGATTATGAAGAGCAACATATTTTTTCTACAGGTACAGCTACACAAAACATAGTGACTTCTTGATTGATCTGCTTAGCACTCCATTTATATTTTGAATAAGGACTGTATTACACTACATTCTAATTTTTTTACTTTAGACTTTTAAACACTGTTATTTTACACAGTACCTCCTAATGGTAAGTCGTTGAGTCCTACCAGACCAAATTTCCAATTGTCTGAAGGGGAAGTACTGCTAACTTTATCAATTGTAAAATTTCAAACCTTGCCTAGCTGTATTATGATTATTACTCTGTTTTGGAACCAGGTCTCTGAATGTTGCCATTAGTTTCAGCAGAGCCTTCATTTAGCCCTGAGAAATGAATTAAGTAACTTGTCCTGGGAGCTGTTGGAGGTGAACTTGCAATTTGAATCATAGGATCATAGAATACCACATTGGAGAGGACCTCAAGGATCATCTGATCCAAACTTTCTTGGCAAAAGCACAGCCTAGACAGGATGGTCCAGCGCCCTTAAAAATGTCCAATGTTGAGAAATCCACCACTTCCCAGGGGAAATTATTCCAATGATGTGTAGTCCATGTGTCCACTTTTTTCTTTTCCCCTCTATACGTAGGTTTTTCTTCCTGAATTTCACTCTGAATTTCCTAGAATCCAGGAAAAGTGAAAAACAGAAAAACTCCTTTCTTTAAGATTAAACTACAAGCCATATTCTGGAGTGACAAGATTAACATTAAATTCAAGATATATTTTAAAATATTTTGTACAATTAACATGCTGATGGAAAATACCCCATTTACTTAGCTGTGGAGGTAGCCAGGAGACACTAAATAATTCTGAACACTGAAGGTACTGAATAAGGTAATACATAAGGATGAGTTTTCTGGAATATGGAGACATCAGACCCAGGAGGTTTTCAGTGCACAAAGCTGCCATATCCTGTCACATTCTGTACAGTGTCATTCAGTCTCCTTTACTGACAGTCAGCACAAACAAACCAGTTCTGAGATGGAGCATGTGCACAAGTACCTCATGTCAACATAAAAATGAATGAGTTTCTTTTCTAAGCGTGATGGGACACAGATTATGGCTGTAGGATTGAACTGGCAGTATAATTTTAATGTATTGTGAAAAACATAGGGAGGGCAGGAAAGTGATACATAATATTTTCTGATTTTGCAGCTTGTAGAGTTAAGTCTGTAAGTCATTGAACATTGAGATTTATAGAAATAGGGCACTCTGTTATCCAAAGCATTACCAATTCACACTTTGATGCTTTGGTTTGTAACAGAAAAGCCAAGAGATGTCATGTTATTAGCTCTGTTACTGCCCTTGAGTGGATCAAATTCAGCTCAGTGGTGGAACAAATAACATCATTAAATTGTATAATTACTGGAGATTTGCTCCTGCCTCAGTAAGGGGGCAGCGTCGAAGTAAAAAGGAGTCAATACAGGGCGAGATGCAACATATCATAAAGCTGCACTCCACCCTGTCTTCTCATGTATTTTAGGGCACATACACAGACATTTCTGTTGGAAAGCATTCTCTGAGTGTGGTGAGAAGCCGGTATTGTCTGATCTCCAAATGAAGTGGGACTTGAGGGAAGAAATGTAAAGGCCAAATCCTATCTTTTGCACTACATGAACACACTGAATTTGTAGAATAGAATAAACTAGACCAGAGTGTTATGTGATCCAATTGCCTGAGAACCTCAGGGCTGACTAAAAGTTAAAGGCTGTTGTTAAGGGCATTGTCCAAATCCCTCTAAAACACTGACAGATTGCCTGGAGCATTGATAGCATTGATCCCCTCTCCAGGGATCCTGCTGGTTTGACTCCCCCCCACACACACCCCCCAGAAGAAATGCTTACTAATGTCAAGTCTGAATAGCTGTAAATAGGATATCTTGAATTAAGAATATAGACTATAATTTCGGTAGTTTGTGACATTTCTAGAAGAAAACATATTAATCAGAAGAATTTTTAGAAGCAGAAAATATTTTTATTCCTAGCAGTTAAACAAATCCAGTGCAAGGTCTTAAAACCCTCTCTTGACCCATCCACATTTTTCAGCAAAACAAAGTTCTGTTCAAAAACCTTTTCTAATTCTGCTCCAATCCTGCTGGTTTTCTTCCAGCAATGTTAGATACTGCTTGTGAGGAAGCGAGAAAAATGTTTAGTTCAGGCCACTTAAGAAACTAAGTAAGTTTCTTCCATGTAAGGGGTTAGAAATACTTTAAACTTCTGCGTGCAAGTCACTTATTCTTGCTGACAAAGTAGAATGAAATACGATGCCATTCAAAAGCAAAGGAATTACAGAATCTCTGAAAATTCCTGTCCACGGTCACATCCAGGTATGATCAGTTGGTGCAGGGGCAGTAGCTCCAACATCAAGGCTCTACATCCATCACAAAGGACATGTCCAAGGCTGGATCGAGTGGCAGTGCAACTCGATCTAGATGAAGTGTGAAATCCCAGCACATGCCGGGCAAACTATCCACAGCCTGTGGCAGGGTGTTTATGAAGGCTCTGTTTTGGCTGGATGCTTGTGGGCTTACTAAGGACAGACAGAACTCGCCTGAGGGACTCTGCTGCTACTTAGTTACTTCCAAAAGATTTTTAAACAGAACTGGAGCAGCTGCACTGAGTTTTTACAGATTCATGGTGTTTTTGCAATAGGCTCCTGAAGTCAGATTTGCCTTCTGCTGGGGGCATAGCCTAAGGCAGGGGTAGAAAAGCAAGCACAGCCTTGGTCATTGGGTGTTGGGCTACTGTCACTTGTTCAAAATAGGCACCAAAATTGAGGTAACGATTTATAAAGACATTTCTGAAGAGGTAGATCTAGGTGCTTCATTCAAAGCATGGGGAAAAAAGGCATGAAATAAGAAGAGTGTGATGTTAGTCCATGCTAACATCTGGTTTTATATTATAAAATATTCTTGTATTTTCTGTTTTTCTAATGATCTGTTTTGAGTTGAGATAAACTTCGTCATTTCATCTATTTGGTCCATTTGGTGCTTTTAGATTATTAATTTATTTAGCGTTTAATAGAGCATAATGTAGTTTGAGTTTTGTGATGTGAAGAACAATTAAAATGAGAGAACAGTGCTAAATTAAGCAGTTTGGGTCTAACTGTGTAACTTTTAAATAATTTCTACTGACACAGAATAAGTAGCAGTTTTTTGCTAAACAGAGTAGTCTAGACTTGAATATATGTCAGTGTAATACAATTCCCAGATGGGTGTGAAATTGTGTTATTCTTTGTGTTTTATAAATACTTTATAATGCCACAAATGGTTAAACAAAGTGGGAGAGAATGTCTGCTTATTGCACAACCATCTGACGCTGGAAGCAGATACAAGTAGGCTGGAGGACAGGATTTGAATTCAAAATGATTGCAACAACAGAAATAATTAAAAAGATTGAATGCATGTCAGTAAAGAGAAGTGAAAGGTAAGGTACTCAGGGATAATCAGCTAAGTAAATACAGGATGAGGAAACAGTTGGCTTCATAAATATGAAGGGAAAAGTCTGGATAATGGATCAGAGTTGATGGCAGTTCCACAAACTCCTCAGCCACCATTAGACCAGCAAGAATGTGGTCTGATACTCAGCAGCAACACAGGCTGGATATAAGGCTCGGAGAGCTGAAACCACAGCATGCACAGAGAAGGAGAAAGGCACGGAGCATTCTGCAAAAGTACAACTGTTTTGTTTTGAAAGAGTGCATTTGTACAGCATAGACATCTTCATAGACAATAATGTTTGTAAAAATCAGCTCATCTTAGCAACTAGTTCTAAAAATGGAGTGCAGGCTCCCACAAACCTCATCAGATCACATCCAGGAGGAAGTGATTTTGTTACTGTGCAGAGACTTCTCCTGTATTCATTACAGCCAACAGTATCAAAGCAGTGTACAGTAGCATGAGACAGCTACTGAGCATTTCTTTTCCCAAAACATTTCCATAGACAGGACGGTATAACTAGTAATGTATTCCCTAAGGAGATTTAAAAAAAACAACTTTTGGTATTTGTAGGGTTTTAACATTCCAAAAGTTCCATTGTATTTCTAGGATATTCTATCACTGAGAAATGTGAGTAGCTGGAAATGGTTTCTTTTTGCATTAAACCGCACTTCTTACATTTCCTTCTCTTTATGCATCTTTCTCAGTTTTCAGTGTGACCTGCATAATGGCATTGTCATGTACATGATATATACCACTTTCAAAAAAGGGAGAATAACATCTTGTGTCACTAAAGTGCGTCACTATCTGGCACACAGAAACCAGCAGAGCAGCACACTGTGTGTCGCAGGAGCCGAGTGTCACTTCTCAGCTCTTGCTGGCCACGTCGCTGGGTCTGGCAATTACAGCAAAAATTGGTCCGTGTCAGGAGAGCAAACATCAGCATTAATCATAACTGCAGGATAATTTGTAATGTTTCTTTATTTCTTTGTTAAGTTGCCTTTTGTGAGACAGTAGGGACTGACGTTTATTGCAGGGCTTTATTTCCATCTTCATTCTTCAGTGCATTCTGGATAGTTCTCAGAAAGTCGGCATGAAATACGGATTAGATACATTCCCAGAGTACAGAGGAGAGGGGAGACAGGAGAAGTGGCAAAGACACCAAAAATTAGATGAAAAAAGCTTCAAAGATTCTCTTCCCTCACAGCAGAATTTTCTAAAGGATCAGAAGATGAAAGCAAAACAGGAAGGTCAACTTACGAATAACCAACCACACAGGATACCTGGAACTGCACATAAAAGAAAAACCGACCAGGCGCTTAGGTGGTCACAGCTGTGACGCGGCCTGAGCCGAGTGTCGCTTCAGGGCACCGCAGCGGCTGAGCGAACGTGACCTTTGCATCTTCCCTCGAGCAGAGCCCGCACCCCAGGGCGGCGGGCGGCGCTGGCACCGGCATTCCCGGCGGGAGCTGCGCGGCACGGAAGTGCGGCGCGGGCGGGAAGTGACGGCGGCGGCGGCGGGCGCGGGGCCGGTGCGGGCCATGAACAGCCGCCTGCAGGAGATCCGCGAGCGGCAGAAGCTCCGCCGGCAGCTCCTGGCGCAGCAGGTACGGCCGGGAGCGGGACTGGGGCAGCGCCGGGGCCGGGAGCGGGACTGAGGCAGCGCCGGGGCCGGGAGCGGGACTGGGGCAGCGCCGGGGCCGGGAGCGGGACTGAGGCCGGAGTCGGGACCGGGACCGCGGCGGCTCCGGGGCGGAGGCCGCAGCGTGACTTTGTGTTTCCCGCTGTGCAGCTGGGGGCCGAGAACGCGGACAGCATCGGCGCCGTGCTGAACAGCAAGGATGAGCAGCGGGAGATCGCGGAAACCAGGGAGACCTGCAGGTCGGTACCGGGGGGCGGTGGCTGTGCACAACGGGGGGCTCAGTAGGAGTACAGGCCCGGGAAATGCGATGGGATTGCACCCAGGAAAATTCAGTAATTAATCAAGTCAGAGCCATGACTAAGGCAAGTAGGATCTAGTTATTCCCTTCAAAAAGCAGCTTGGAAATACAGTCTGGCTTTTGTTTCTGATGTTAGGAAAACGGAGATCTGAATTTAAAACGGGCCTTCTGCTTGGGTCCCAGAGCCTTCATGCTTTTGCTAAGCACAGTTCAGGGCAGTTCAGTTCGAAAGGTCTCATGAAACTACGGATGAGTCTAGGACAGAGCAGCTGCTGCTTAATCAGTTCTCACGTGTGTGTGTGAACAGGCCTCATTTTGTAGACAAACTGCATTGGGGTAAAACAAGCTTGTAAATAAGTTCTGTACTTTTTAGAACAGAAAAATGAGAAATGGAAGAGAATGACCTTAATTCTGTAGATATACTGCATTGGTTAAAATAAGTTGTACTTTTGAGAGCAGAAAAATGAGAAAGGCAAAGGAATTACTCTTTTCAAGAGTTCTGTCCTTAATAAATTGTACTGAACTCAAATATACTGTTAGAGGAATAGCTTTTCATATATACTGTGTTTTAAAATAGTTTCAAATTTGTAACATGCAGTCTAGGTAGATTATCAGTTTCCTGAACACTTTTTTTTGAAGAAAGAGAGTTTCTTATGAGTATTTTTGGCTCTTGATAGGGCTGCTTATGATACGTCCGCACCAAATGCAAAACGTAAATATCCAGATGAGGGAGAAGCTGATGAGGAAGAGATTGAAGAATATAAGGTAAGAAAGAGAAGAAAAAGTTACTGGTGTGGTGTCCCTGAGGTACTTAGAAGTGTGTCTAATAAAACAAATGCAATGTGTATAGATCCTTTAGTATGGGTGTTCCCCAGTGGCCTCTCCCTCGATGCCTTTCAGTGCAGAAGAGAGAGGACATAGATGCTGCACAGTTCACCTCAGGTGTAACATGGGTGCATTGAACTACACTCACCAGCTCCAGTGAGTGGAGGCTTAATGAGTGCTGCTCCTAGGAGGAGGCAGGCTGAGGTATAAGTGCCCACAGGGAACAGCACTGAGCCATGGCTGGCTGTGGGAAGAAGTGCTAAAATGTGTCTGTGCTTGGGTGCACACAGAAAGAATCTTGACAAGAATTTTGTTGTGCCAAAAGGAGAGCCTGCAGTTAGCAGCAGGCACGGGCCAAGGGGTGAGACAAGGGAGGCTGAGGGTATCTTCTGACCCATCTATGCAGTGCCAAGGAATGCAGCTCTGGAAGAGTGGAAGAAACAAGGGATTCTAAGGAAATTGGAAGTAAGAGGCTTGGTTCAGGGTGTTCTTTTAAGTGTCCAAAATACCCAGGAAGAGTTAGGTTAAAAAAACCAAACCGAAATGCTTCTATGATCATTGCCCTTCACTTTTCACTCGTGCCCTTCACTTTCCAAATGTTCATCCCAAAGCTGTGTGAGCTTTCTTCTAATGTGATGTCTCAGCCAAGACGAGAGGTAGAAAGAGCTTAAACAAAGGCATGGTTATGATACAGCTGTCTTTATGATTTGCTTTGGGATCTGGTTGCAGTGTGTGTCCTCCTCCCTTTTTTCCATGTCCTAATAACCTTGTTTCTGTGATTAAATGAAATCAAAGTCCGCGTATTTTTGAAATAGTGCAGTGTCTGCTATTCTCTTGGATGCCTGAAATAGGAATTTTTTAAACACAAAGCCTTAGTCATGTTACATGTGTTCAGGTTTGTAAATCTTGCTGTAATAGTGTCTGTCCTTTGTCTTACTAAAACAAAAAGTTAATGTGTGACAGGATGGTTTTTGATAATTGATTTTGAAAGGCTTTCTGTAAGGAGACAGACTTTTTTTAATATGATAAGCGTTAGTCTGTACATCCTGTCTTTGTAGAAAAACAAGAAATTGTCACCATGAGGTAGAACGGTGTTTGTGAAGCAGGGTTTTTATTCTTGCATTAGTGATCAGTTAATATCAATTAATTTTACTGTGGTTAAAGAACTAAATTTTAATTACCTCTAAAGTATAAGTATGGATAAGTCACTGGGTTGGCAAAGTACATGAATCTTATCATTAAGATTTTCTTAATCCTCGTGGAGAAGGCTTACCCTGAGGTGGGCTGTAACCACTGGCAAGTGGCCAGACTTTTCCTATATTGTTGAAATGGAAGAATAATTTAATTACAGTAGCTCAGACAAAATTCAGTTGAGCAGATCAACAGACTTAAGAAACTTAAAACCCCAGAGCAGAATATCTATAGTGGAGTCATCAGCTGTTTCCTGCAGGCATTGCTAACTCCCTATTGGCAAGGAGATAAGAACAGTAAAATTCCATCTGCATTATGTAACTTTTTCCTGAGCTCTCTGAGCCTGATTAAATTTAGTCTTGTAATATGAACTTGTACAAAAATCTGGACCCTTAAGGTGTCAAGCCCTATTGTGTTGTGTATAGTGCAATTTAGACAAAAAGCAATAATAGACTTAGCTAGTAGTGTTGTGGATAAGTTTTGCAAGTTTGCCCGTTTTGTTCAGAAAATCAGAGGTGTTTCTGATGTGAAGGGACTTGTGTCTATATCCCTTGCAGTAGTGGGTTCTATGGGATGGGATCAGGTAAGTCTTCTGAAATTATTTAAAATTTTTGTGCCCTGGCTTCAGATTTGGTGGAAATTAATGTACTCTCAGACATCTGTGAGAACAGTTTCTGAGACAAAAGGTGAAATATTTTACTTTTCTCAGCCATGTAGGAACATCTGATGAAAAAAAAACTCAAACAAAAAAAAACAAAGAAAACCCAATTTATTTTAATTTAGGTGGGTTTAATTTTTTTAATTTGTGTATCTATTTTTGGTTTTTCTGTAGAATAACTGGGAATTCATAGTGGTGGTTCTTCATAAGGCTCAGGCTGATGTGAGAATAAAGGGCAGCACTAACTCCAGTCTCAGAGCCTGGCTCTGCCTTGCCACATTTGGAGGGGTGGGTGATAGGGAAGAGATGCACCATTGGAAAAATGAATAATGGATATTTTAAAGTCAGAAAGTTGAGTTGTGGTTTTGGAGAACTCCTAAAATACTCTTTCCTTGTGGAATTCTAACAATTGTCTCAGAGTTAGTTGAGCTCTCTGATCTGTATTTGGAAGTGACATATGATGGGATTAGAGTCTCTGCTGCCATTGAGGGTTTTCACCACCCTCAGGGAGCTGTGAGTGCTGTTCCACCTGTTGCCTTCCCCAGGTGATTTGACTCCATTGTTTGAACCTGTATGAGTGTCTGATTTGTGGAGTTTTCACTCTGTGAGTACAAAACTGCCCTGTTCTACAGAGGCCTGCAGCTTGGGATGCTTCCATGCCATTGTTGTGGAGGCTGAAGAAATTTTACTTGATGGAATCATGGATTGCATGTCTCCCCAGTCATTTGAAACAAGCTTTGTGTGAATACTGTGGGGAGTTTGTTTCCCTAACTCAGCAGCTCTAGAGCAGATGCTTTGGAAAACACAGATTATTAATGTACAAGAACCTAGTCTCTTACATTGCTGCTGATGTCATTCTGTCTCTGCTGTGATTGTGTACTTTCCCTTTGAAAGTTGCTAGTGTGGGCTTTTATTTGTGGCCACAAGACTCTTTTTAAATCACTTACAAAGGCATATAAACATGGGATGACTTGGGTAGCTACCTGGTGCTTATCATCAGGAGGATGAGATTTAGAGAAAGATGGAAGGTGTAACTTATGATGACATAAGCAGTTTTTAGTAAAATTCAAGCTTTCAGCTTTTTTTTTCTTTTTTTTTTGGCCTGAATAACACTTGCTGATGCTTGTCTGTACATTTCTTTTCCTTACAAACACTCCTGCTGTTTCTGATAATTTATTTTTTTTTTAATCTGGTTAAACAGATAAGCATAAAGACTGTGTATCACTAAGTTCATCACCTGCATAGGGAAGGAGAGGCTGTGACCTATTTATCACATCAGGCATTTCAGAAGTTGGTTCAAAGCTTACTTTGGAAATAACAGAAGCTTACTCTAAGATTTCAACATACAAAGGGATCAAAATTGGGTGGGACAACACTTAGGTTTTTTGTTCTGCATTCAGAGAGCTTATGTAGCATAGGCTAAATACAGCTGTAATAATGTGGCAGATGATATCATTAATAGTTCTTCAGTTGTGCTTTTGTGTTGCATAAATCTACTGGGTTGATCCAAGATCACTTGGAAAGCAGAAAGTGATGTGAAGTGAGTCTCTCTTGAGTTTTCTGTTCTCTCTGAGCTCTGTGTTGGATGTTCAGAGTACATCGGTGTAACAGAACTCTGAATCTCAGAAATCTGCTGAATGAACAGTTGGTGGCTCTCTAGATAGTTTTAATGTAAGTTTTGGGGCTACAGAATAGGAATGTTAAAGTTACATTTAAGGACAGTCCCGATGAAATAGTGACTTGTACCATGAGCTGTTTCTGCAAGGTGTGGACTTTGCTAAGGCTGGAAAATAAGAGATGATTGTGTGGATATAAATGCTCAGAAGTTCTTTTCAGAGGAACTTCAGCAAAATATATACTTTCAGTCCAAAGAACGAAAGTTTTGTTGGACAAAAAAATAAACTTCCACACCTTGTAAAACACTGTCAGGGGCTGGAAGTGAAGGGGTTCTTTTTTTTTTCTTATTTCAGAGGTCTTTCCCAGTAACGCTCTCCTCGTTAGTGAGAGAGGTGCAGACTTTTTGGGGAATAGGTAATTTTTTCTCCCTCCAACATTGGAGCTGGATCTGCTGTTTTTAGACAGTCCACTCATTATGATTCTGCTTCTTAAGAAAAGGACAGAATAGCTCGATCTCATATGCACACTTGTAATACCTGCTTTATTTCCAAGGATGAAGTAGAGCTGCAGCAAGATGAAGAAAACCTGCCCTATGAAGAAGAGATTTACAAAGATTCCAGCACCTTTCTTAAGGTGAGCTGCTTTTGCAATTGGAAGTGTAGTCCAGCCTAGTTGTGTTAAGCTGTTTCTGCATTTCTGATGGGATCTGAAATACAGCTTCAAAGGCTGAAGCAGTGGCTTGGAACTCACAGGGACAGAAGTTGCCTGTGACAGATGTGACTGTATTTGGTGTTTGCATTGTTCTCAGGCAGCTCACAATGAGCTGTGGGAATGGTGGGCCTGATTTGGGACTAAAAGGATGGCCTTGACCAGTGGAACTTATAAAGGCATGTTGAAAAGATAATCTGTTCCTTTCTCATTCATCAGACTAAAATGTACAATGTGTCTGTGTATGTCCAGTTATCTTCTGTTGCTCTCACTGAACTTCTTCCTGTTCTCCAGGGCACTCAGAGCCTAAATCCACACAATGATTACTGCCAGCACTTTGTGGATACAGGACACAGACCCCAGAACTTCATCAGAGACGTTGGTATGTCACAGCCAGTAACTGTTCAAAGAGGACTCATTTGATTCAATAGCACTTCTTTTTCTTCCCTTTTTTTAATTCCTTGCAGTTTCTGGGAAGTGCAGATGCACAAACTCTTCCTAGTTTTTTGTCTCAGTGTGCATACATATCAGTATAGACATCTATATGAATGGTTTTGTTTTCAGTTATTTAGGAGGTCTTTATTATCTAGGCTGCTCTTACCCTTGGTTTTACTTGAACATATTTCACTAGGAAGATTTTTTTTTTCCAGCCTAAGCTCTTTTGATTCCAGAAAGTAGATGATTTTAATGAGGAGTCCTTGAAACCTCTGGAAGTTTACAGCTCACCTGTGTACTGGACTGTATGGCCTCTTAAGCATGTAAAGTATGGGAAATACTGACATTTAAATCAGGAAGCAATATGGATAAGGTTTCCCAGCTGAATTAGGTAACTGCTGACAGCTCATTAGGGTGCCCAGGTTTAGAGGATGTTGCTTTTCAAGTTTACATGTATCCAGACATAGCTTACTGCTGAAATGGTGCTATGCTGGGCCTGAATTTAAATTTGTTAAATTTCGGGACAGTTCAATCCTGTTTCTCAGAATAGCTGACCATTTGGTTTTTAAAAGGAGCAAGACATCTCCCTCTTCAGTTTTATGCAACAGTTCTTCATATTTTATCAAGTGTAAGATTACCAGGGCAAAGGGGTTGTGTTTTTAGATGTCAGCCCAAAGAGGTTTGATTTGCCTTTTAGTTTATTCTTCTCTATATTTTATGAATGCTTCTGTGAAGCACATCTGGATGGTTTTTTAGAAAAATGAGCTGTTTTCACTCAAGTGGATCTTTATTCAGGATCTTTATTCAAGTTACATGCTTGAGGCAGTTCTACACTCTTGGAAGTGAGTGCCAGAAACAGCAGCCCAGTCGCGTGCCATGACTTCTCTGCTGTGTAACGGATGGGGAGGAGACAGGACAGACACTTGTGCAGGTGTTGGTGTGGAGAGGAGCACAGCAGCAGCAGCTGGGCCAGAGCCTTTAGGGCCGGGCTGTGTCAGGCTGCACATGGGTGAGCACACGGCTCCTACACCATGACCACAGCTCTGCTGAGGTGCTGCATGTTCAGGGATGGGGCCCAAAGAAAAACAAGTGGTTCTAGAACACCCAGCTGTATGGTTTTGATGTTGATGTTGGGAAAGAGGGAGACACCTGTGGTTCTGGTTTGAGGGGTTTTGACTGAAAATTCTTTTGCATCTGTTGCTTAGCTGCTGCTGCCCAGGGGTATTGGACTCAAAATGGCTGGAAGCAGCACAGTGGTGCAAATCAGGAGAACACAGCAGTAGCTTTAAGCTGTTACATATGTAAGGAAAAGGATGAAAACTTTTGGGTGTTTCATGTACAAGTCGCAAGAGTTAGGTAGTGAGAATTTCGCTTTTATCGTTGCATTCCTAGGATTGGGATTTAAGAAGTTTGAATTAAAATAAGGAGAGAGATGGTTTGTGGTTTTAGGTGATGTTTTTTTTTCCAGTTTATTTGTACCATTCCAAGTTGTACTTTTAAGTGAACACATGCAGCCTTTTAAATAACTCCTACTTAAAGATGAAGTGATACTGCTTGGGAAGCAGGAATGGCACCTTGTTTTGGTTTGTGCTGAACCTGCTGCTGGCAGTAGCAAACTCATTGTCTTTATGGCAGAATGAAATATACTTCAAAGTATATTTTCCTTTTTACAACATTCGCTGCAAAAGATCTAGTTAGGGCTCTCTCCTTTGCATTCTGTACACATGAAAGGTTGAAAAATTGACATCATAAAGCTAAATGTAGGAATACGTGTTCAGATCTTCATGACTGCCACCACAGCACCAAGTCTCAGTGTAAGGGTTCCCTCAGGGAGCCAGCCACACTCCAGGCACCATCTTGGAAACAGTCCTCAAGGACTGCACAGACTATGCTGTGAATTAATGTTAATTAATATTAATTAGATCTTAATAGAAATTCATAGATGGGGAAAACCAGAATAACTTCTTTCATCATGTTGGCACTTTCAGTTTAAATGAAAGGTTGTTTCCTTCTGGTAACTAGAGTTGTGAATTCTCATCCACTGTAGTGCTCTAGAGAAGATTGGAGCATAGACACAGCATCAGCAAAAGCCCTGATTAGCTGGGTGAGGGCAGAAGGCTTTTTTCAAGTATTGGACAAAAAACTGCTTTAAAGGGTTTGTTTTGTTAGAGCAAAAATTAAAATGAGGCTAAGTATTAACATTTGGACCTATTCAGAATACTGGACAATGCATAATTGATAGAGATTTACTCTGTTAAGTAGTTGTTAACTTCATGTTTTCTTCTTCTTAGGCTTAGCAGATAGGTTTGAAGAATATCCAAAACTTAGAGAGCTCATCAGATTGAAGGATGAGCTGATATCTAAATCTAACACTCCTCCCATGTAAGTGTTCTTGTGGAAAATGCCTTTCTTCTCCAGACCTGTTTGAAGTTAGCTGTCCGCTTTGCAAATCTCTATCTTCAGCATCTGCTTAGAATTTACATTTTCTGTTTCTGTTTGTATACAAATGTATCAATTGAAGCATAGAAGAATAAGATCAATCTGGTTTTTTAAGTTTAATCTTGATGTTTAATACAGTATATAAACTAGATTTTCTTTTCAGTGTGATTATTTATAGGCTCTAAAGCTTTGATTTTTTTTTTTTCTTTTTAAGACCAAATTGTCAACTGATTTGACTGCAGGCTTCAATTTGGGCACTATAAGAATATCATGTGGTGGTGAATCTCATGTTATCACGTGGTTTATGATAACGAGAAGAGCTTTAAATAATTTGCCTCTTAATATAACCATAGCTTTTCTTGTAGCAGCTGGTTTTTGTATAGTGTTCAGCTATTATCTCAGTATTCATCAATCATGTTACTTTGGAATTGAAGACAAAAATATCTAGGCTGACTGGAAGTCGTTTGTCCTTATTGACTTGGAGGTTTTGCTGGATGTCAGACACAGCCTCAGTGTGCAGCACATTCCTCCAGGGATTCAGACCTCTCTGAACTCAACCTTATACTTGTCACATGCAGTAATCATAATCTGCACCACAAAAATCCACCTTATTTAATGATAGTCACATAAAACCTCATGAAATAGTTGTTTAAACAACTGAGTACAAACTGCAGAACTCAGCCTGCTCTTTTGAGCTAGGCATGTTTTGGTCATAAGGTACAAAAGGGGGAAAACCAGTAATCAAATCAGCCTTCTGATAGCACCAAGTGTGCATATGGAATCTCTTGCACACGCTTTTTGGGAAGGGAAAGTAAATTCCTTTACTAAGGTTAAAGGAATTTAGGGAGGGCAGTGTAATTTTTTGATAGTGATAGAGCAGAGAGTGCTGTGCAGGTGTGAGGAGAGACAGAAGAGTGTGTGTGAGCCTGTATTTAATAGAATCAGTGGGGGGGGAGGAATTTTGCTCGCTACAGGAATAGAGAAATACATGTTTAATATATAATGTAACAATGTTTCCAGCATTTAGAATCTTGGAATAATTCTAAAATATGCCACTTTCCCAGTTAGCCAGGCAGTGAGTGTTTGCTTCTTAAATGTTTATGTTTCCTCCTATTATAGTCCACAGGTGTTCAGAAAGTGCAGTGAGTCTGCACTAGGTATTGTTGTACGGTCTGTGTGGGCATCTGCTTGCTAAGTTAGAATCCTAAAAACTGTTCATTAAGACTACTTAAAAAGCACAATGCAATAGCATCCAGCCTTGACTAAGTGAGGATGTGTAATGGATCTCCTCTGGATTTAGAGCATTTGAGATGTACAGCCCACCCAGGAGACCCTGCTCTTAACTTGCTGCACAGAATTGCTGTGTGGAGGGTAGTTCTCAGGCCACTGATGCACCTTGTCCAAGCAGTCTGGCGTCTTCTGTTTAAACAGGTATTTGCAAGCAGACTTGGAAGCCTTTGATATTAGGGAACTGAAGTCCAAATTTGATGTGATTCTCCTGGAGCCACCATTGGAAGAATATTACCGAGAGACTGGCATTACTGCCAATGAAAAATGCTGGACCTGGGATGATGTAAGTACTGGTTTTGCTGTGAAGAACAATTCACATATTTGTTTAAGCAAATAGTTTCGGGGTTTAATTTAGTAAATACAACTTTTTGTTCTCTCTGAGCCTGGCTGAAAACTTGCACCTAGTAATAGTGGGTTTTCTCTCTGCCCTTACCTTCACTGAGCTTTCTGTTTGATTTTTGGCTGTTGAAATACTGAATGTCCATTGAAAATATTCCCTTGTTTCTTGAAATTCTCGAGATTCTTAAGGCATGCTTTTTAGTATGCTTGTCTTCTAGTCAGAAGTGCAGGTAAGTTTGCTTTACTGACATTCCTCCATTCTCCAAGTATTGATTGGGTAGAAATTTTAATGGTGAAACCAGTAATAATCTCTGGAAATGTAACAAAGTAGATAAACCTCACTTGTGGAAGTCTTTCTCTTGTATTTATTCAAAAATGGTGCTTGGCAGTGCTGCCCAGGGAAAAAACATTCCATCCTCACAGAAAAGCTGGAGTGTTGGAGGCAGGACTGATCCTCCTAGTTTGGAGTTACATCCTCTTAGAATGGCTCCTACTGCATTATTTTTCCTCTGAGTGACACTGAACGAAGCTTGATTTGATGCGTTAGCAAGTTAGAGATGAACCTTTTCAACTTGGCATGGTTAACAGATGCTTTACATCCAAAGTTATTTCATCTTGAATGTTACTCATTTGCCATTGTTGAACCACTGTCCTCATAAATTCTGGCTGCTTTTCCTGAAAGTGAAAATGGAGAGAATGTCTTTCCTATTTAGTGATAGGAATTAAGCTGGGATTTTTAGGACATCTTCACAACCTTCATGTAAGTACTTAGAGGGAGGAAAAGAAACAGAGTACTGTTGCTTCTGTATTAAATATTTTTGCTGCTAGTGAAATGATAGAGCAGACATTTGAGAAGGAGATCATGTGGGTTGTGTTGGTCTTTTAAATCTAGAATTTTTTTTACGAGTAGGATTTCTGTTTGTGATGCTTTCATCACAGCCAGCAGCCCAGCCCCAGGCAGCTGCTCGCTCACTCCCCCACCAGTGGGATCAGGGAGACAACTGGAAGGGTAGAAGCTGGGAAACTCATGGCTTGAGACAAAGGCAGTTTAGTGGGGGAAGCAAAAGCCATGCACACAAGCAAAGCAAAACAAGGAATTAGTTCCCTGCTTCCCTTGAGCCCCCGGGTGTGCTTCCTGATGGTTTCTGTGACAATGCCTCAGGGCTCACTATTCTTCCTGATACAACTGGCCATTTGTATTTAATTCAGGACCGCTTTTGTTGCACTTATTACTAGATCATGAAACTGGAAATTGAAGAAATTGCAGCCCCAAGGTCATTCGTGTTTCTGTGGTGCGGCTCAGGGGAGGGGCTGGATCTCGGCCGAGTGGTAAGATGTGGTTTAATTCAATTTATCAGGGACTGGCTTAAGAGTTTATTTTTATCTTTGACTTTTCCTGTATAGAATTCTCAGCCCTAACTACTGAGGGATGTTTTGTTACTGTGTTAGAGGATATGTGATTCTAAATGTCATTAACTGTTTAGATACTGTAAATGTCCAGATGAGTCATTGGCTATGTGAAAAAGCATAATTCCTTGGGTCTTGGTTTTGATGTGTGTGTGTTGACAGAGGAGCAGGTTGCCGAGTTAAAACTTTTTTAACATAAGTCTCAGTAGTTTTCTGCCAGAAATATTCGTGCTAGGAGAAAGGTCCTACTGTTTCATAAATTGAGATACAATTGTCATCTTTCTGCCAGGGAAACGCTGTTTGTGTTGGGGATGCTGCACTAAGAATTCCCAATTGGCTCCTGCTGTGCTGAAACGTTCTTTATTTAGTTTGAGCAGTGCTTTCCATGAAACCAATTCACAAGCATTTGAGGGCACCCTGTGGTTACTGATCTGTTTGCTTTGGCTGCTTTTCGGTCTGAAGTTGGCCATTTAGATGGGGTTTGGTCATAGACAGGTTTGTAGTAGCTGGGCAGTCCTTGAGTAAGAAAAGTCGGGTGCCTAAGGGAGTGTTCGGATCAGGCCACTTGATGGTTTTGTGTGATCTGTTTTACTCGTTTATAACATTTAGTGTCTGCGCAAATGGGGTTACAGAAGATGTGAGGACATTTGCTGGATTAAAACAAATAAGAACAACCCTGGCAAGACGAAGACTCTAGACCCTAAGGCTGTCTTCCAGAGAACCAAGGTAAAGGATTGGCTCCATTCCTCCTGTTTCCGTTCTCTTGCTGTGCTACTGACACACCTGGTGTGGGTGATGGGTTTGTGAGAAAGCCAACAGGAGGGCTTCCAAGTTCTGTTCTGCAAAACACGTTTTATGGAACTAAACTTAGCAATAGATTTTGACTAAATTCAGTGTCAAAAGGTGTCTTTAAATCTGTAGATTTTAACTGAATCTATTAATGAAAAATAACTACAGAAGTTTGGCTATTGGTTCTAAATGCACACAAGCAGGTGTGCACCCAGAGCTTGGACCAGAGAGAAGTCTGGGGGCACCAGAGAGAGGTCTGGGGGAACTAGAGCTCAGACAGCATCTCCTGCCTTCATTGAGGTGATTATATAGCACAAATGATAGAATGGGTCAGCTTGGTTTAAACCAAACTTTCTTTTTAAGATGCTTTGTGGAAGATGTGTATTGAAGAACATGCAGAGAAAAAAAGTGTTCTGATTTGTGATGCAAATGTCTATTCAGAAACTTAGAGAAATGTAAATAATTGGTTTCGGTATGTGCAAGTATAACTGGCAGTTTTACTGAGTACACAGACAGAGCTGGTTGGCAATTTATTAATTTCAAGTGTCAGTGAACCTCAGGACTCCTTAATTCATTAATCATTCGTTAGCATTAAACATCCTCATGTCTGTCTCAAATTGGCCATTGTTAGGAGTATAAACTTCCCTTTAGGATATCTGGAACCTTTCTTTGACATGCATTTACATTAATCTGAAGTTTGTTTCAAAGTGTTTTGTATTAGTTATAAATATTTATAAGTATAAATATTGTGTTTATTGCATGTAGTATTGCAAATATGTGCAGTTTGCTCTTGAGGGCAAGGTTAAACTAACACAGGAGGATTTGAGGGGACCTTATGTCTTTGTTTAGCAAAGAAAAAGTTTCTGGTATGGGGGAATTCCTGTGTTTATGGAGCGAGACTTGGGCTGAGGTCACTGTTTGTGATAAACACTACAAATGGAGTGAGTTTGCTCTGACTAAACAAACACTGTTGGCAAGCTGTTTTTGCCAGTGCTTAGTGCAGCAAATGTGTTCTGTTCTATTTGGCTGAGGCATCTCTCCATGGATGCTCGGTGCTGTGCCACCTGTCAGAGAATCCCAGGTATTTGTGAGTGACATGCTGTGTGGGATGCAAGTAAAACGTTTGAGATAGTTCTCCTAAGGATTAGACTGAGGAGGCTTGGCTTGGTGGGTGATTTGCTTAGCAGTATTCTGTCTTTCACTTAGGTAAATTCCAGGTCCAAACCTGTGTTGCATGAGTGCAATACCATCTGCATAGATTACTCAGGTCTGATGTTGTGCCTTTCACATTTACCCACCAACTCTGCCAAACCTTTCAAAAATTTGGGAATGATTGCGTGTTCTTGTCTGCAACTGTTTCCTGAGCCATCTGGTGGTGCCTAGTGAGTCAGAGTATTTGATCCTGGGGATCATCGCACATCCAAGATTGATATTCCCAGAGACAGAGTTCTGAAATGAGTATGTAGGAGCCTCTTTTCATCTTGGAACAATTGTGGTGATTCCTCATTCATGGATGCCACATTTCACTCCCTGAAACTGGTCTGCAGTGTTGTAGAAGGAAGAAAAGCAGTGCATGTTACAGCTCAAGAACACTTGTAATGCTGATGAGCTGCCTGAGAGTGTACTGACAGTGTGATAGTGGTTGTGGTGTTTTATGCAGTAATACCCTCTAGAAAGGAACCTGAGGGGAATTCTGAGGGCTACTCTATTAAGCTACTCTATTAACAGAGGTACAATATGAAAAAGTACATCTTATTTCCACTGTCTGTTTTGTGACTGAAAACTTTTTACAATTATTATATGAGACTTGTGGAGACTTCTCGGCCTTTCCAGCCTAAAGTTCTGTAATTGAAAAAATCCAGATACCTGGCTTCAGTCTTGATTTGAGTTTTACCACCTCATAGTGTATTTTATCAAGTTTCAGCTTAAAGTACTGCTGTATTTTGTTCTCAAATTACTCCTTTGGTAGCTCTAGCTTTTCTGCTCTAGTTCATGGTTCAGACTTTTCTCTTCTGTAAGAGTAGGCTGTACTGTGCCTAGAACTGCCCTTGCTGTCCCTTGTGCTCACCTGGCACAGCAGTAGGTGTGACAGGTGACAGCTCTGTGTGTCTGCAGGAACACTGCCTCATGGGCATCAAGGGCACTGTGCGTCGCAGCACCGACGGGGACTTCATCCACGCCAACGTAGACATCGACCTCATCATCACCGAGGAGCCTGAAATCGGCAACATAGAGAAACCTGTGGAGATTTTCCACATCATCGAGCATTTCTGCCTCGGGCGACGGCGGCTCCACCTCTTCGGGAGGGACAGCACAATTCGACCCGGTAACTGCTATGTTGGTTTGGCTCCAACAGGAAAATTCATTTCAGGGTCCTAAAGAGGTTTGCAGATCCGTGTCACATCTCAAGGGGATACAGTTTTGGTGTATGTGAAGATCTGTCAGTCACAGAACCATTGTTTGGAAAGTTTATGACAACTGTCATTTCTGTAATTTTTCCAGAAGAGAGATTTCTTTTAACCAATATTTTTTTCCATCCGTGTGTGTAATTCATCAGTGAGCATAACAAAATCCAGCTGAGGTTCCTTTCCTCCCATAGGTTCGCACTTCTCAGAAAAGTGGTTTCTTTCTCCCATTGATTTTCAACCCCTGCAAGCTTAGTGCTGTTGTCAGTGTCTGAAGATGCAGCATCTCACGGTGGGCGCTGCATCGGGCGTGATGCACAATGCAAGAAATGGTTCGGGGCACGTTGTTCAGGTGTTCAGTCCTGCTGCCAGTGGATATTGTATGTCAGGTTACTCTGGTTGAACTTCTGTATTTTTTCAAAACATTGTTGTGTAAGAACAAGTAGGAAGAAGGGGTAGGGGCTTGTGAAAGCACAGCAGGAATGTTGCCACAGCTATGTATAATGAAAACTTTTAAAATAGAAAAATAAGCCCTTAGAAGTACCCAGCTAAAATCTTAGCTTTGCAACAACTCTAGAAGTGACTTTTCATTCTATTCAGTGCCACTGAAGTGTGGGTGAGTGTTCTCTTGTCACTTGAGTGTTCATTTACTGGGAGAAATTCAGCAGTGGCCTTGGAGCCTGGAGTTCGTTGTTGCTTCTGCTGACTGTGGTTTTGTCTCCTAGGCTGGCTGACGGTGGGACCCACCCTGACAAACAGCAACTTCAACGCTGAAACGTACTCCTCGTATTTCACGGCTCCCAATTCCCACCTGACCGGCTGCACCGAGGAGATCGAGAGGCTGCGGCCCAAGTCCCCCCCGCCCAAGTCCAAGTCAGACCGGGGCGGGGGTGCTCCCAGGGGAGGAGGAAGAGGCGGGACTTCAGCGGGACGGGGAGAAAGGGGCAGGGAGAGGAACAGAACTAACTTCCGCGGTGAGCGGGGCGGCTTCAGAGGGGGCCGTGGAGGGACCCATCGAGGGGGCTTCCCCACGCGCTGAGGTGGTGGCAGCTGCTGCCCCCCACCTACGCCTTGCCTGGGAGTTTTTTCTGTAGTCTTGTTTTTCCTACAGTGAACTCCTCTAGGGACTCAAGATAGATGACTTTTACAATTGTTTTTGGTGCACGCCGTTCCAGACAGTTGGCCTTGCAGTCTGGCACAGCCCCTCACCTGGCCCTGTCCTGCATGGGCAGCACTGAACTCAGAGCGGAGAGCACCAGCCCTTGACACCACGGGCTAGGACAGAAATGACCCCCTTGCTCTCCCCTTAAGGAGATTGCAAAGTGGAAACTTCTTTTTCAGCTTCATTTTCTCCAAAACATGGATTCCTCCTCTGTCTTTGGAGGTTTGGGGTTGGACTGACTTGCATTCATAGGGTGGAGTGGGCATGAAATGCAGTTCTGAATTGCATGGCCATAGCAGACTTGCTGTCCTATGGAAGAAAAAGTGCTGTGTCTGTATTGACACCTATTTTAACTTCTCTGAAACCAAGGAGCAAATGAAATAAATAGAATTATATTTTTTTCTTATTTGGTTTAAACTTCCCAAATTATTCCTGGGAATAGGAAAAGGTTAATTTTTTATTTGTTGTGTATATGCCCTCACCTGTCATGTCAGTTGTGGGGAGAGTAGTAATTCTGTGCAGTTGTGTGTCGTCCTTCCTGGAAAGCACCAAGCTGTGCATTTATGTGCAGCCCAGAGGTTGTGCACAGGTCTAGGTTGCTCCTTGAGTGGGGATTTTCCCCAGCGTGTGTCTGTCGCACCTTCCGCATTCCGTGGGAGGGGAGAGCAGTGTCACTGCAGAGCAGTGCCAGGGACCTCTCTGGAGGGAGGGCTGCCCGTGGGAGGTGGTGTGAGTGTGATCACCTGGTGACAGGAGCACTGATGGAACTGAGTGCTGCCTTTGCCTGCGGATGTTGCAGACGCTTGGGAATGGCTCTTGCTGATCCAGTGCAGCGTGGAAAGACAGCGATCCCCTCCCTATGTACCATGTCTGTTTTTAGCAAAACCACATCTCAGAACTTCTTGTGTGGTTCTTGGTAGGCTGAGCAAACCTGGCTTTTGACGTCTCAAGCTCTTAAGTACGGGTTTTGGAAAACTGGCGTTTAAGTCTCAATGTTTCTCTTGAAGCCCAGCTTTTACATAACTGTCCTGTAATGTAGCGGATTATTAAACATGTTTATCAAAGCTGATATTGAAATATCTTTCTTAGTATTTCGTGATTTTTCACCTTGAGGTTTTGGAATTGCTAAAGTGCTTTCCTCTGTGCTGTTGCAGACACAACACACTGTTCTGTTCATTTTGAAGATTTTGTTCTGTTCATTTTGAAGATTTTGACAGGCTGGGGAACTCCCTGGCTTTGGTAGTGTTTAGCAGGGAATTGCTGTAGTGCCAATGGAAACTGCCTGTTGTTTACAGCTTGTTTCTTCCTCTGTCATATTTGTACATCTGGAGAGTGACTGGATTTGGAGGAGTTTTAAAGCTGATGTTCATCTGGTCATTGGTGAAGTCTGCCACAGGCTGTTTGGAACAGCACCTGAGAGAAGGTAAATGCTCTAATAGAGACACTTTTTTTGGTGGTTTTTGCCCTAATTGTTTTGTTATTCAAAAAATGACACTTTACCTTAGGACCACTGCTTTTATGCCAGGGACAAATATTTTCTTGTTTTGCAATGAGTAGAAAATGTAAATTTCCATTTTCCCCTCTTAATTACATGCCCTGTGCTGGTAGTTCAGTGAATGGGCTGCTCTTAACATACACTTAGGTAAAATGGAAGAGGAGAACAACATGAAAACAACTGTATCTGATGTGCTTCTGTATCAGTTTGCAGAAGCTGCAGTGCTGCTCAAGACTTCACTGACTGCAGAAAGTAGTGGAAGTTGATGGAGGTTTCTTGGTTCTTCCCCGCAAATCAGAAATAGCTCTGTTACTGTATGGGGGAAAAAAAAAAAGAACAGTGCTGCAGCATGTGTTAGATTAGAGCTGTCTGGATGGGCCACCTTTGCCAGCAAAGTGTGATGTCCGTGTTGTTAATAAGCAACTGATGGAATGTTTTAATTGAGGTTAATGGACAAGGAAGTCCACCTCTGCACTTGCCCTCCATGAAGAACAACACTGTCCCTGCTCATCTGAAGGTGGCCTTCAAGCAGGGACAGTCTGACAACAGCTGTACAGGTAAGGCAGCAGTGCAGAGCTGTGTGCTCCCAAATCTTGGTCCATGTCCTTGTGGGGACAGAGATGAGACTTAGGAAGCACTGGAGTGAGACACAGTCCCACACACCCCATTATACAGGAAGAACATCGGGCCATTTTCTTAGTCACTTAGTCACCATATAGAAATGGGGACTAGAGATGAAAAGCTTTTAATAAAATTAGTAGTTGTCACTTAATTTCTCACTTGTATCACTTCCAGAGGAAGGGGAGAATAATGCTCAGAATCACTGAGCTGATGAGCATTTCATTTACCACAAGTTAATGAAGACTTAATTGGAGCATGCTCTCCTGGAAGACAAAAAGGACTGATGACTTTATTCCTTTCCACTTTTATTGAATGCATAATATCTCCAGTCTGATTTGGGGTGCCTGTCTAGATCTTGTCGTATCTTTCCATTCTGGAGGAGGAATTCTTAAGAGTCCTTGGATTATCTTGCACCCTGTGAATTCAGTGAAGGCTTCAACACCTGCACTGACAAGGTACTCGGGATGTCTCAGTGTTTGGCCTCACTGGGAATTTTAGAGGCTGGTCACGTGTAGGTCATTGTGTGTAAAGCAGCCATGAGCTGGAGAATTCTGTGCACTCTGACAGTGCTGGTTACAGGAAGCTGGCTGGAATGCTGGGTGTGTTCTGCAGGTTTGCTCACAAGCAGTTTTAAAAAGAAAAAGGTGCTGTCAGGAAGAGCCACCCTCTTTGTGCACTGAGGGCAGATGACACCTTCTGCAGCCAGTGCAGCCTGGCAGTGCTGCTGGCAGCTGCAGCACCAGCATACCTGGTTCTTAGGGACATCTGTCAGACATTAGAGAGCAAGTTATTCACCTTAACATCAGAAAAAGCCCTACAGTCTGTGGGGGGGGAAGTGAGGTTTAGCAATAGAGAACTGCTCTTGAATAGAGAGGTCACAAGGAATGCCATAGCAATTGCCATGTGAGTAATATCATTTGAAAATTAACTCACAGGTCAGTGTCCATCAGCAACACCTTTTTATACAACTTTTGTGCAGTCCACGCTGTGTAAAAGCAAATTAAAAAAGATCAATGGCCTAAAGATCAATTAGGAAATGCAGTATAACAGCAGGCCCCTCTTAGCTCAGAGCAGAAAATATCTTTTCCTTATCTGTATTGAGCAGTTTTTTGTCATTTGTGTTTTTCAGCTTCCCTGGTGCTTCCGCAGTCGGCAGAGAAGAGTGGAAGATGAACAATTTCCCAGCACATTCTGCAGCCTGTTCCAAAGACACCACATTGGCACATTGGCTACTGCAGGGTTATCAGGCCCATATCCACACACAAGGGCACTCAGAGAACAGTGGGCACTTCCTGCAAGCTCCTCAGAGGTAAGGAATTCATTTCCAGGCTCAGGACATGGTGGAATAAGCCCCCAAACAAGCGGGGGCTGTTCTGTCCCTAAGTAGCAGCACACAGGTTTGCTGGCTGAGGCATTCTAACAGCACTTTGTCCTGAGGCAAAAGGAGGAGTTCCTCTCTTGGACACTTTCCAACTGGACACAGGCATTGTGCAAAAGGCATCAAAATACAAATACTCAAATTGGATCAAATTAAAAGGAAATGCGGTTTATCAGAAAAAATCAGTTCAGGCACACTGGTGGTCCATACATTTTTATAAATGGGTGACAATTCCATCACTGTAGCAAATTCCACAATGGAATCTACATTGCCAAGATGCAGACACAAATCACCAGTGGTACTATTGATTCTCCAGATCTTAAAATGTTCACAAAACATTCTACCTCTCAAAATAAGCTGTGGCATTCTGGGAAGACAGAAGTCTCTCTGCTATGGCTGAAACACAGCTGAAGGCAGTACCTGACTTTTAAAATGACTGAAATTGCACCCCTGATATTCCAAGAATGATTACTTTTGATCAACAATGCAAATTTCTTTGACTCCTTTCAAGAAGGCTTGTGCTTCTTGAAAAAGACTTTCCAAATACCCGTTTGTCCTAATATGCATCAGAAATTACTGTTTTTAGTAAAATTTCTCAAGTGTGTATATATTAACAAAATTTGTTTTATAATCTCTTCATCATGGTTGTTACCCTTGTTGCTACCATTAGTAGCATGTACTTTCATTAGTGTTCCATTATTATATATTTCTTGGTTTCCATTACTCAAGTCTTGTGATCTCACCGCATGGGCTGGCTCTTGTTTCTGCTTCCTCTGGCTCAGCTCTGGGGCTCACA